>VUQG01021153.1:74614-98962 GCA_015106755.1 Etia nguti | reverse complement strand
AGGGACGGTACCTTGCTCAGGGGTACCTCAGGGTAGCCGTTCAGGGGAATCGAACCCCTGACCTTCCGATCACAGGGCCAACACTTTACCTACTGAGCTATCCCTGCCAAGTCATGGTACAGATTCAACGAGTTGCTGGAAACTTTGAGATTTGGGTCCATATTAATGTGATAGTATCCAACAGCTGCTGCACATCCATGATGTGACCTGATGGTGTGTTATCCTGCCGGCAGCAGCCATCAGATGATGGATACATTAACTCTACATTAACCTGAAAGCCTACCAGGAGTAACCCTTGAATCTCTTTTCTGAGCCGGGCGGTTTCTGTTATAGACTGGGCTTGCATCAGAAATTATTGAGGGTGGTCTCTGCCTATGCAGCTACCCTTGGAAAAACACAGAAACTATTCTAATGTTCATCATCGTCTTTATTGATATTTACTAAGGTGTCAAAACTCATCATTAAGGGTACAGAAGAGTTCCTGTTTATGGGGGAGAGAGTTGTGCATTCAGAGATGCTATTACACATGCCTTGATTGTAAAGCGTGGTTATTTGAGTTATTGTTGTCTTCAGCTCGAAACATTCTGGCCATTCTCCTCTGATCTCTGACATCAATTCTCCCTGAGAGCTGCCACTTTTCTCTTTCTTGGACCATTGTCTATATATCCTAGAGATGATTGTTTGGGGAAATCCCAGCAAAACAATAGTTTCTGAAATACTCAAACCACCCTGTCTGGAACCAACAACCATGTCAATGTTACATCAGTCAGGTTTCTTCCCCGGTCTGACACTCGGTTTAAACTTCACCAGGTTGTCTTGACAATGTCTGCTTGCTTAAATGGGAGTTGTTGCCATGTAATTGGCTGATGAGATATTTACTTTGAACAGATGTCTCTAATAATGTGTCCAGTGAGAGTATATCAAGGTTGCTTGCTTTTTTCAACCAACAGTCCCTATTTTGATCATTACTAATCAAGCTTATCTGAAGCTTCTCTGCTTTGGCACAAAACAGGCATACTGAGATAACTGAGTTAAAAATCAAACATAAACTGCATGTTTGATTGTGTTTTTAAGGTCTTACAGAGCACTGAAAAGCATTCGGTCAGTCTGGTGAAGAAGCTGTCATGATGCCTTCACTGTCTGGACTTGGATGGACTTTATTCTTCCTCTCTTTCCTGTGGGAGCACCCACAAGGTAAGTCCAACGACACCCAGCAGGACACACAGCAAGAGATGTATTTATCTTTTAGATCAGCAACAGTGAGGA
Source organism: Etia nguti (assembly GCA_015106755.1). Classification (NCBI taxonomy): domain Eukaryota; kingdom Metazoa; phylum Chordata; class Actinopteri; order Cichliformes; family Cichlidae; genus Etia; species Etia nguti. Next base: position 97,696 of record VUQG01021153.1, on the reverse strand, counting down.
CTGTGTTGTGAAGACATAGCAAATCGTAAATGTGGTATTTCCTGTGCCCAAGTCAAAGGTCTTTCCTTGAAGTGTCAGAATGAAAGTGAAAATTGCTACATAGTTCTCTCTTGGACACGTTCCCATCCCCCCAGGCGGGGATTTGAGCAAATGTAGAAACATCAGCGTACTGTGTCACCCACACATTAGAGGGAGAGAAAGGAGGAGAAGAAACACAATGAAACAAGGAGGAATACAGAAGGACAGTGTGAAACTCAGCGACGCCTGCATGGGGAAACATTCATGTCTCATGTTATTTGTTATTTTACACAGTGATCATGCTGCTGCAGCAGATATGAATGTACTTCCTGTGCATATATATTTCAGGTTTAATACGTTTTGTAGTGATACATCCACTGTTCCTCTTCAGCTCACAGTGGAGAGGTGCAGTGCTCGGTGGCCGGTCCAGTGGGCGCTCGACACCCTGTTCAGGGTCTGCTGGAAAGGTTCGAGGCAGGCCCTGGCTGTGCTGCTAGAGAACATGGAAACAAGGAGACTCATGTCATTGCATTAAGAAGAGTGACCAACAGCCCAGAAAACAAGGTAGTCGGCTAACGATTACTTAGCAAAGACTTCAGGAGCAGGGGGGCTTTTATTTGAGTCCTGGTTTTAGCTTTAAACTTCTGACTCAAATAAGCTGTAAGAAAGCTTGAAACAAAATCTGACTCCAGTCACTTGCTGATCAATCAGTCTCACTGATTGTAAACCTTCCTAAGAGCAGAAACACACACTAACAATAAGGTTTTTTTGCCAAATGCTTTTGTTTAACATGTGCTGATAATTTTTGGTTTTAAACATCTCAAATATCTCAGATAAGCCTTTTGAATCCATTTAATTCCATTTACATAACAAAGACATTACCTACAGAATTTCACTGTAGCAACACTGAGCTTGATTCTGTTACAAAAAGGCAGATTTTATGGAAAAACATCAATAAATAATAGTAAGTCTCAGCATGATCTTGTGTACATTTCTTAATAATAAAAGTCACAACAGTCTTGAGGGAATTTCTTCTAATGTGGCACAAACTCAACCGGACTGATGATGATAGAAAAATCCAATTCAGTTTTATTTATATTGTGTGAAATCACATCTACAGTCGCCTCTTTGTATTGGAAGCTAAAGACCCTACAAAAATACAGAGAAAACTCCAACAATCAGACGACCCTCTTTTGAGAAAATACTTGGTGACAGTGGGAAGGAAAAACTCCCTTTTAACAGGAAAAAACCTCTGTGACTGGTTGGGGGTGAGGGAAGGAAGAGGGTCAAAGTTCCATGAAACCTCATGTCAGTCTAGAATGACTAATTATGACAAAACGTAACTCAAATGTCAAACAAGATGATGAACCGACGGCTATTTGTTCAAAAGATCACAGGCTTACTACACTGTGACATTGGAGGTGTACACTCACTCTCCCTTTTATTAGGTACAGCTTGTTACAACTGTGTTGACCCCACCATTGCCTTTAAACTACCTTTCTTCCTCGAGGCTTTAGCTTTAGCATAGCTTTAGCTTTAACTTTAACAAGGGGCTGGGAACATTCCTCAGAGATGTTGGTCCGTATTGAGACCATACCGTCACACAGTTGCATCTCTGATTCCACCACATCCCAAAGGTGATCTTTGGGATTGAGATCTGTGACTGCAGAGGCCATGAGAGTGTAGTGAACTGACTGCCATGTTCAAAAAACACAGTTTGAGATGATCTGAGAGGAAAGAAATAACTATATTGTAAGTATAGAAGAAGTCACTTTGATTAGTCACGAAACGTTTCTCCCACTGAAAACGCTACGTCCAGATGAACAGAATCAGCTTTTGGAGAGTTACTTTCCTGAATGATTGAGAATGCATCAAGATGCTTTAAATGTGTTTGTTATATTTTAAGTTAGTTTTGCTACATGTGGTTAGCTTTGGAGCTACTCTAACTGTCTGAAGTACATTTACCCTTTAAAGTGCTAAACGTACAGCGGACTGCCTTTTCCTCTCCTCCCTATAGGTGACAGTGCTGATGAAGCCTTTGTCTCTGTCTCCTTCCCCTCTGAGGGTTGTCCACCTAGTGCTCATCTCCAAAGTGCCAGTTACCTGGTGGTTGGAGGCCGAGAGACTGCCCACCAACCTCCCAGTGCTGGTGCAGGTCAGTCAGTGTGCAGAAGAACAGTTTTGATTGTGTGCACTTTGCAGTTACATTCAGTATATATTTGCCTTCAACTGCTAGGTGTCCTCAAACGCCAGCGTACAGTCCAGCGCCCTGCGTTTGCACGTCCAGACGGTGCATTCGTTGCCTTTTCGTCCCCGTGCGCTGCATCGCTGGGCTCTGAAGCATCATGGCAACCTGTCATCTCTGACACACTCATCACATGGCAATCGAGTCTACCTTCAACTGGGAGAGGGTGAGCCAACAAACCCACATCCCTGTGCTCAAAAATCTAATTTGGTGGTAATTTTGTATTTAAGCTTAGCAGTTTTTATGCACAAAAATATCCACAAATGAAAAATAGTTTACAGTAAAATAAACAAATGATGAATCCAAACATCTGCAAACATCTGGTGGCTTATGAGTCGGATGAGTCATTTCCCCTCTCGCTTCTACCAGACTTTTGCATTAGGTCAAAAGCACTGTTGAGAAAGATCTTGTGAAACCAGCTTCCATTTCAAAACTTTCTGTTACTTTGTCTCCATATTACAGATCCAAACCTGCCTGCTGTGTGTCAGCTGCAGTCCATGTTCATCTCTCGCAACTACATGACCTCTGACTTGCAGCCACAGGAAGTGCACGGCTGTGCCCACTTGCACGTAGGTGGGGCTAGCCCTGAGGTCCACGTAATCAAGCTCCATTCATCAGGCTCAGGCCTCTGTGGGTGAGAACAAGCAACCTCTCGATGTCCTGGCAAAAGCAGAAATTAGAATCTGTTTACAGCCATGTGAAGTTAAACCCAAAGCCTGTATATAAATGATGGTTGTAGCCATTGTTTTGTGTTTCTCTGTTTGCCATTCTCTAGTTTAACATTTTGGCTTTTTCCATCTTGCTTTTTTCTAGGCAGAAATGATCATATATGTCAGTAGATATCATCACTGAATTCTACAACTGATTCAATTCTGATTCAGACATTCAGAAATATTATAATTATGATTATTTATCAGTACATATAAATTTTATATCTATCTATCTATCTAGCTACGTGCCGTCGGGTGAACGATCCGCGCTTTGTGTTTACATCTTTTTGCAGAATCCGTTTCTGCTCTCATTTGCTGTTTTAGCTGTTTGGTGGTTGTTGAAATAGTTTTGTGGGCTTTAAGCTGAGATTCTGGCATTTCTGGCAAAATACATTTATATTTAAAAATCGATTCAGGATTTAATGAATCGATATCGCTTTGTTCAAGCTAAAATCAAATTTAATCGCGGAAATCGATTTTTTAAAAACACCCCTATTTATCAGGTATCAAGCCTGGTTATGAGGCTGTATTGCACAGATACACATACCTGCACATTGGTTAACATAGAAAACACTTCAAATTGTACAGTGTATTAGTACAATGAACCACAAAGTAAGCCTTATTATTATTTATCAGATAATTCAATAAAAATGTTCTAAAAGCCACCAACAGCACAAACACATATTCATGAATTAGTGGAGGTGAAGCCAAGCAGACTGTTAGCAGCTACAACTCCCAGAGTCGACATACCTTTCAGTCAAAGAGGCCACGCCCCTAATAATATAAAGCTTAACCTTTAATTCAATATAAACAGGTCACTTTAAAATGTATTCACCCATCTTACTTTTGTTATCAGGGGTACTGAAACTGTTTTGAAGTTGGGTAATTTGACATGGAACTCTAGAGCCGGACCCCAGTGGTCATTCAAGGAACTGCAGTTTCTTTTTTTCTACACTGGTTCAATTTTTTTGGCCCCAGATGATGCTGCTTGGGTTAAACGTTGTTTTCTCTGTCCACTCTTCTTCAGCTCCATGCAGGTAGAGGTGACTGTATCCCTTGTGCCTCCAGTGGCCAACTCAAGAACGCACAAGATTGTGTTGATTCTCAGCAGCTCTGTGCCCGTCAACTGGGCCATTACTGCTCATGGTGTCCAGGGTCGCATCTCTGTTCATGTAAGGGCATCAGCTGTCATTTACATCACCATCGTGGCAGAATTTGTTTTGTTTTTTTAACACACAGCTAACAGTAATCAAAGAATACGAATCATTCTCATTGTGACCAAATCCAAAAAGAGCTGGTCCTAGCATTATTGGCCAAGGTCTAAAATACTGTATTGTATTGCTCTGTGCCATAGTGTCCTTGACACTACTTGATCTTTACTTGTATTTTATCTTGCTGTCTCCACAGTCCTCCAACAGTGTGTCTCCACCCTACCCACCTGAACCTGGCCTAACAGTGGCCAGCACACTTGACCCTGACCTGTCTAGCATCTCTGACCTTCTCCTTTGGGCCAGTGAGAGTGGCTTCACCACGGTGACCTCATACACTGAGGCCGACCTGGCCAATCACTTTGTGATCCGGCTGGCTGAAGGAGAAGCAGGTCGGGACTCTTCTGTGTCTGAACTGAACAATTTAATTTCATTTTTTCACTTAAAAAAAAGCATATATCATTTGTTCGGTCTTTTGTCACTTAAACTATTCCATAGTATTTACTCATAATATTTATTCCATATAGTATTTACAGCTGAATGAAGGGTTTTGATGTGTGAGTGAATGGTTATATCTCTTGATCTCCTCTCTGTATCACAGATAGGTTTGCAGTGACGAATCCACTGGTTGCAAGGCCTCCTGAGGCGGAGGAGCGCAGGTTGAGGCAGTGGCTGAATGGTGGCGGCAGAGCAGGAGAAGGTCGGGAGGGTTTCACAGTGAACTGTGAGGGCGGACGCCTCAGTGTGACGGTGGATAGAAGCATTCTGCAGGTCTTAACTTATTTAAAATCTAAATTAGAAGCAGTAACAAGCCTAAACCAGCTGCTCACACTGTGATATTCTGTGGTACCTCACATCAGTGCTCTCTTTCAGAGCTTGTCTGTCCCGGTGGCTGCCGTGACTCTGCGTGACCTGACTTGCCAGGCTGAGTCCAATGGGAGCCATTTCCTTTTAGTGTTCCCAGTCATTTCCTGTGGGACAGAGGGCCTGCTCCTGGGAGAGCCTAGAGGGGTGCAGTACAAAAACACGGTGAGATAAGACATTTCGACAAAAAAAAAAAAACATTGAAACTTTGGAGAATTTTCTGTCTTTGTTTGTTACTTAAACCTTAACTTTCCTCTCTATATCTTCTGTCACATGAGGGAAAGAATGATGCAAATCTTGTCTTTGAAAAAAATCTGCATCATTGTGGATGTCATTCAAAACAAGCTGTCAAAAAATAAATAAATAAAAAAGTCTGGAGGGAGGAAACAGGACAAACAGGAAAACCTTCAGAACACAGTTAGGAAAGCGTCTGCGTTCAAAACAAAAACAAATGTCCATTACTCATGGTACAGGAAAAAAGGGCATGTCGTGCATAACAGCCACTTGAATTTGTGGTAAGTGGAAGTTGTCCTGGTGAGACTTGCGACCCAGGTCGTCGTGACCAGAACATTGCTGAGGTCAAGCCTAAAATGGGTGTTTGCGCAGAGGCAAATTAAGTGAGAGCAAATGTCCCCTCAGAGGCGGGAGGCTGGATGGAAACATGATTGAAAAACAGACAAACAACAGAGGCTTAAGGCAAATGTGCTGAAGCAGTGAATTTAAATTATGACCAAATGCTGAACCCTCAAGCATTACCACATTTACTACTGTAGAGGTAATGACGACGCTGGAGCTGGTGAGGCTGACTCGGCCCGAGAGTGTCAGGCACACTGCGGGTTAATGCAGGTGAAGAGGCGATCTGGGCTAGTTTGCTGTTGAGGCTTAGAATTCGGGCAGGGAGAAAGAAGAGCTGATGAAGCAGGCGGGGCTGAACCTTGAAACATACCGGCAAACTGGGTGGAATGCCGAGGTAAATATGTTGGTATTAATGCTGAGCTTAAGCTCATCTGTCCTTGTGTCTCTTCCTTACCATACTATACTATACCATAATTTATTTATATAGCACTTTAAAAGCAACACATGGCTGACCAAAGTGAATAAATACAATAAATAGATAACAATAAAATAACTGTCAGTTACCCACTGAGTCAAAGGTCAGTGAATAAAAATGAGTTTTTAATCTGGATTTAAAAACCACCACTGATGTAGATTTCCTTATGTGAAGAGGAAGATCATTCCAAAGCTTCAGGGCCACAATAGAGAATGCTCGGTCTCCTCTAAGTTTCAGACAGGATTTAGGGACCGAGAGCGACAGCTGCTCAGCTGACCGCTCGGACAAATGTACAGGTGCCAGACCATTTAAGGATTTAAAAACCAGTAAAAGGATTTTAAAATAGATCCTAAATTCAATTGGAAGCCAGTGTAAGGAGGCCAGAAGCAGAGTAATATGCTCAAATTTTCTTTTACCAGTTAAAAACCGTGCCGCAGCATTCTGCACCAGTTGCAGGCGTGACAGAGCGCCCTGGCCAACCCCTATTAAAAGGGAGTTGCAGTAATCCAAGCGTGAGGTTATAAAAGCATGGATGACAGTTTCCAAGTCACGCCTGGAAAGAAAAGGCTTAACCTTCAGACGTCTGAGGTGATAGAATGAAGATTTCACTACCCTATTTACGTGGCCATCGAAACTGAGTGCAGCGTCGATTTTTACCCCAAGATTAGTAACCAAGCTCTTCAGGTGAGGATTCAGAGCAGCAAAGTCAGCATCTGGGGTACCAAAAGGGCCAAATAAAATTGCTTCTGTTTTACGTTCATTAAAATTTTAAAAATTTAGAGCCATCCATGACTTAACATTGCTAAGACAATTAAGCAGAAGTCTAACCGAGGAGCTATCAGAGTGATTGAAAGTTAGATGGCAATCGTCAGCGTATAGATGAAAGGAAATTTCGTGTTTTCAGAAGATTGGACCCAGTGGCAGGAGATACAATGAAAACAGTAGTGGCCCAAGAATAGATCCCTGTGGTACACCCCATGGCAGAGGGGCCACAGAGGATGACGCCGAACCCAACTTAACACAAAAGCACCTGTTAGAGAGATATGATTTTATCCACAAAAGTGCCAAGCCAGAAATTCCTACACAATGCTGTAGTCAAGAGATCAGCACTGTGTCAAATGCAGCAGTCATATCCAACAAAACAAGCAATACATGTTTACCACAGTCCGTCGCTAACAAAATGTCATTCATAACCTTTATGAGAGCTGTCTCTGTGCTGTGAAACAGCTTAAAGCCGGACTGAAGAACTTCTGGAATTTGATAATCATTTAGATAGTCCATCAGCTGAGCGGGAACAATCTTTTCCAGGATTCCTCTTCCTTGCATCTCGCTCTAACAACCTTGCTGGGAGGACAAGATGCAAGTTTAGAACATAGACTGTAAATGTTAGAGGGATGTACCTTAAATCTGTATTAATTATAATGGACAGCAGGGGGCAGTTCTTCTGGTTTTCAGAAAAGTTTGGTTGTATAGAAGTCTATGGGAGAACATCCCTCAGCTTCCTTAATCTAGTTTATGGTCTTGATCATGAGTTCAAACTTTTATTAACTACAACATAATGGTAATTTTGAGTCATCTTATTAAAGTAAAAACAGACAATAAAGCAGGTTTTAGGACGAGCCTACCTTCAGATTGACTACCAGATAACTACCACATATGCAAGCAGAGCGCATTGTTTCCCCAGTCAGATCCACCCCTCGCTCTTTATGTCCCCAACACCAAGCTGGCGACAGCAAAAATGCTCATGTCAAGGTTTTAAAACAAGATCTTGCTAATCAGTTGGTTATGTCACAGTGTCTTTGAGAGTGGGAATGAGAGACAATGAACAATTACGTATAACCTTCTTGCTACGTTGATGAAAGTCACAGAAACATAAATGGACCTTAAAGAAGACTGAAGGTTGTAAACATGAAAATCTTGATATCAGGTTTTCTCAAATGGGTTGGCCCAAGATCATTGAAGCAGGGGTGTGGCTGCAGAGAGGGATCTGGGGTACCTGCACCCCCAAAATTTTCAGTGTACTTTTCAGCGCAACTATGTTTGATAATTCAAGTTTACAGAGGCAAGAGATCTGTCCTCAATTAAAGTTGCTATAATCTGCAAATTATTCAACAACTTTTGTTACAACAACTCTCTCTGAAAGATATCTAATCAAGGCATAAAGCCAAAGACAATGCTTTAAAAATGACAGTCTGCTAAGGTTAGATTGTTGTCGTGTAGTTGCAGTCAGTTTGGGAACATTCAAGACTTGGTATTCTCAAAGTAGGTAATGAGAGTAGCAGGTTTCTATATTGACCAATCATTAGTGCGTCATCAGAGTAAAAATTTAGCATGGAAACAGAAAATAGCAGAGGGAATAAAACTAAGCCTACACAACACAGGATGAATGTAATTGATACATTATGAGGGTATTGACACTATTTGTATATTTTATAGTTTCATTGTATCATTGTAGGGTCTTTACCTTACAATATATGGCAACTGTTGTTGTGATTTGGCACTATATAAATAAAACTGAATTGAAAAATAGAACAATTAATTATCAATTTGATTTCTCTCTCTGTCCTTTTTGACCAGCTGTTACTATGGAGGGACAAACCTCAGACCATCCTTTCACTCAATGAGACTGAGAAGTCCAAAGGTCCACTTGGCATACGTGTGAGACGTCTGTGTGTCTGTTTACATTCATCTTATATTTGACAGTTTTCTTGCAAGATTTTTCATACATAACTTTGTGCTGTTTTCTTTCAGTTCAGCTGTTTTTCTGCTGTCCCTGGCCCTCCGAGCAGCGCTGCTGCTAATGAGAATGTAAACACTGTTCAGACAGAACTGGTCCCCTGGGTGCCAGAGGGCTTGTGGCCCACTCCAGACCTAAGCCACTTGCCAACACCCAGACACAGATCTGGGCCTGTTCTTCTTTTGCAGCTTTTTGTCACAGACAGCTACGAGCAGAGGCGGATTGGTCCCTGTGTCATCACCGCTGACCAGCGTGTCTATGTCCAGGTCTTTTATATGTGTTTTCTCTGCTTTGATTTGATATTGTCGTGTAAACTGTCGTGCTAACTTCTTCACAGCTTACTTTTTTTCATGAATCTAATGAACATGAAAGCTGCTTAATTATAACGATTATATATTCTGCATCATTTTTTTTCTGCTGCAGATTTCAGCTCAAGCACCTCTCACAGAAGTCGTGGAAGTGAATTCATGTGTAGTCTCTTCTTTCTCAGACCCCAAAAAATCGCCTTTCTGGACTGTGATAAGTAACGGCTGTTCCTCTGACCCCTCACTGACCCTCAGCGCGAAGTCAAAACATGAGCAAGAACAGACTGAAGATAATGTTGAAGAAGAAGAGGAAACGGAAGAGACAGAGGGCCTGGGAAATGGCAGAATTTATCAAACAGGTGAAAAAGCAGAAAGTAGAGGAGGGAGAGACAAGAGGACCATGAGTATGAGAGAGGAGGAGGAGATACAGCCCTTAAGATTTAGCTTCATTCTACGACCAGTTTATAACGACTCAATGCAGTTCCTCCACTGCAGTCTTCGGCTCTGTGTCTCTGACTCAACTAAAGGGGAACCCATGAAGGAAACCATAAAGAATGACTGTCAGGGCAGGCTACGCATGCCTCCGCTTGTATCTAGATCACCCGGGCATCAGGTAAAAAAACCCCAGAGGAAATAGCAAATAAATCATCTTGTCAAATGCACTAACATGGAACCGGGAAACCGTAGTTTGGTCATTTGTATAAAGTGCCTGTTAAGCATCTCGTGGAGCGTTAGATGAGGAGATTGATAACCATTATGTGTTTGAAAGCTCACTGAGAAACCTACAGCCAGGAGCCAGTTAGCTTACCTAATCTTAGATTTTTTAAAATGTAGGTAAAGTGAAGCGTGTTAGCCTTCACATCAAGCTGTGCAAAAAAGTAGGTCAACTTTATTTAAAAAAAATAAACAGCCAAATTTTCGCTAAAAACATGTTTGAATGTGCAACCTTATATTATAGTTTGGTAGTAGAGTCATGGTAAAAACCAGGACACCGTTGACAAGAGTTTTGTATATCAGGGGACATAATCTGGTCCTTATCAGGTCCTAAAGTTAGATAAACTGCAAAAATCCCAGGACCTACATCTCAGACTCTGCAGGACTCAGTTAGCGTATTAAATATTACAGTTCATGGCAGTACAGTTAGAAAAAGACTCAATAGGTGTGACCTGTTTGGAACACAAACATGGCAGAATGACTTGGGTTTGAAAATTTGTATCTGAGCAAATCACAAGACTTCTGGAACAATGTCCTTTGGAAGGACAGGAGCAAAGTGGAGAGGTTTGGCTATAATGCACAACACTGTGTTTAGTGATAAACAAACGCCTCATAACAACTGTTAGCACGCCGGTGAAGCTGTGATGATTTGGGTTTGTTTTCCAGGCACAGGATCTGAGCATGCTGTAGTCACTGAACTCCTCTGTATTCCAAATTGTTCTGTGGTCAAATGTTAGGCCATCTGTCCGACAGCTAAAGTTTCACCCACACTGGGTCATGCAACAAGACAATGATTGCAAGCACAGCTGCCAATCTACAACAGAGTGGGTGAAAAAGAAAAAAATCAAGGTGTTGCAACGGCCCAGTTAAAGTCCAGACCTGACCCTGGCTGATGGGGCCTTAAGAGAGCTGTACATAAATCAGTGCCTGCAAACCTCAATGAACTGAAGTAAATTTGTAGGAATACAAAAAATGATTAAAGATATTGTTACTAAACTGCCTTGAGGCAACCGATGTGATAAAATTCAAAATAAAATTGAACTGAATTGAAAAGATGATTCGAGCAGCTAAGGAATTATGGGGTGTACTTAGGTTTTCTCACACAGCTTCAACATCTGATTTCTCATTTTTGTTTAATAAATAATGACACAGATTCATATGTCTTGTTTTGTATTTCACTGAGGTTGTATTTACCCCATTTCATACCTGCTAAGGACCAGAGTATGTTTAATATGCCCTGATGTATAAAACCTTAGAACTGAAACAGGGTGTACTTTCTTTTTAAAATTACTTTATTATCATTTATGCTTTTTAACACTTAACGTTTTCCTCTCATATTATGGCACTGGAAGGTGAAGCCAGTAAAACTAAAGCATAAACCTTTTTCTGTATTCCCATTTCAGTGTGAGATCAGAAACCTCTCCAGACCCATGGTGGTCACCCACCCTATTAGTTCACTGTCACCTAAAATGAGGAACCCTACTGGCCAAAGAATCAAGAGACTCAGTGTCACTCCGCTGGCCAGACCAGAGCCGGAGCACAGCAGTGAGTATCATTCACTGTATTTTGGTGATGTTACTGTCTTTGTGTTTAAAATGTATCACACTCTGTCTACAGGCCTGGTGGTGGAGACTGGACCAGTGATGGGAATCGTCTTTGCAGCCTTTGTAATGGGTGTCGGTCTGATGGGGGGGTTGTGGTTCATCTATAATTATACAGGTAATGAAGGCAGCTTGTGCGTTCTCTGTATATTGTCATCTTATCAAGTTTCATTTAAATATAGGTTTATACACCAGTACACCCATTAGCATGCTAATGGGTGTACTGATCCCAGAGTACTCTATGAAAGTCTATGGAAGAAACAACAGCACAGTTAAGGAAATCATATCTTTAGTTATTTTCACTTATTTATATCAGATATCGGCAGTAACAGATATTATCATTGTATTTCCTGATGATCAAAATCTAAAACATATTTTTTTTGTGTGTTTTTCATTCATGTACCTGATGTATTTCACATTTTGAGTTTGAAGGCACAGAAATTAAAGCGTATCAATCTGTGGATGTATTCACGCTGCTAGAAACTCTTCCAAATTATCATAACTTAAATTTGCACCGTGTGCTTTGATCAGAGAGCAGTTTTAGCAGTAAACCCAAATTCATTTCAAAGATGAAAAACAGGATACACCATATTTTCTACATATTTTCTGTATTATCCCACAGCGGAGCGGCCAGCATTGTATAGAGACCATTTAACAGACCAGACTCGTGGAGAACACAACATCTGGAACCCACCTTCAGTGTCTGATCAGTCCTCGAGCTCAGTGTGAGGTAAGAGCTGATAGTGAAGGTAATTCAAAGGTGAATCACTAAATGTGTTACACTGTGTTAATCACATATTTTATTACTGTTGCATTTCATGAACATATACATATACTTGAGGGATGCTAAAGACACAGTCCTAATTTCTGTTGTTGTGCAGCAATTTAATGAAACGCCTGCATGCATGGAGATGCTGTATTTAAGGAAAATTCCATAATTCCATCAGTTTTGACAAGATCCTCCATACCTCTGGCTTAAATGCAGCTCCAACCATGACAGAGCCTCCACCGTGTTTTACAGATGGTTGTGGCTGCGTTCGACTTGTGCAGTTTCCTCAATTTTTTTGAGGACACACTGCACACCATACTGAGAAATGCAAAGTATTTGTCTAATAACCTTTTGGGAATGAGCTTGTTAGTGCAAAAATACAATTTCAGGCATATACTTCACTACCACTTGTTATTTTGGGATGATGACCGAACCACCATTAAAGTGAAAGCACTGGCATTTGGTAGCTTATAAACTCTAACTCTGTTTTAATTAAAGAGGTGTGCATCTACCGCTGTGCCGTTGAACTGTATGTCTTACTCCAGCTGGGCTGCAAAGACCTAATGTCAAAGCTATGCATTTAAAATAAACTGTTGTGGTTGGAGCACCGTCGTTTCCAGAAAATATATCAGCATTATGCCAAGCACCTGCAGATTTCAACTTTGATATGCCCGACAGGTCTGAACAGTGTTATTGTTTTATCTCTTTCTCAGGATTTCCTCCTGCAAATCTGAGAACGGAGAACTGGGACAGAGGTTTCAACAACTTCTGTGTGTGCAGCTGCCTTGTCTCTCTCTTTGTGTGTGTGTGCGTGCATGTGTGGGCATTTCTCCTCATGAGTACAGCTCGTTGGCGTGCATCCGAAATGTAAGAGGACTGATACTGTATATGCTAAAGTGAATACGGCGCCACTTATTCATCGCAGCGAAGAGTCAAGAGTTTTGACTCAAAGTGAAAAGGAGCTTCTTTGTCTTGTTTGGTGTTGTCAACCATTCGATGCAGAGTCATTTCAAATGCAGCAGCGAATCATCACATGTGGAGGCACATATATGGATCTGACAGAATCTAAACATGGTCGGATTGAGTCACTCTGAAACCACATTACCGTTGTTGCCCGTATAGAGCGAAGGCGAGGTCAAAGATGAGGTCACAGTGTGCCTGTCTGAACAGTCAGCTTTTTACACTTGTTTTCACTATTTATGTTGTGAATCAGCTGGATCTTAAAACTGCATTTATCTGTGTGTGAAAACTTTTGTTTATGTGGGAAACATAAAAAGTATTAAATGAGCTAAAATCTGTCTCGATCTTTCTCTCTCGTGAGCGTCTCAAAAAAAATTAACCATCTCAGTTGTTTTTTTTTAAATCAACTTTTTTTTCACAAAAACAAACGTAAAGCAAGTAGTGAGCATAACCATAAGGTTAAAGTCGTAGACAAAGACATGCTTAGCAAAGCTTAACGGAAACATGCTGTGGCTGATGGTTATCTTTGGGTTTGTCAGATGAGAAACTCCTTTCACAAAATTGTGCTGATTTATTTTGAAGGGTGCAGTAACCTTAATTCTGTCTCTGAAAACTGAAAAGTGCTGCTGGGCTGTTTTGCAGCTCAGCCGGAGACGGGGCCATTGATGTTTACATCCTGCAGTCATCACAGAGATGTAGTTAGCATCCGGGGTGTGAGATGTATCTCTGTGACTTGCTCAGGGGTTCAGACTGTGGCCTTTACATTGCAAAAAAGACCAGACTTGTTTGCCCATTTTTGATGTTTCAATTCAAGAAATACCATCAATTTTTCGTGGTACTGGGTTGTGGACCCAGTGTTCTGTGTTTTGGACCTTTTGAATCTTGTTAAATGTATTTTTTTATTTTATTAAGTTGGGTTGGGTCTTGTTTAGTTCTTGTGACTAGAAATGGTAGAGTTGGGTCATTTCCCTGCTATATTATTAGAGGTCTACAGTTTAGTTTTAAGTTACTTTAATGTTATCGGTTTATGTTCCCGCTCCCATGGTCTGGTCTCTGTGTTTCATCCTTTGTCTCCCCCAGTCTGTCGTGTGTTTCCATGTTTGTTTATCCCCTTGGTGTGCATGCTACTTCCTGTTTTGGCAGTCCCTCGTCTCATGAGTGTGTTCAGTTTGGTTTCCCCTGTCTTGTTATTCCTGATTTTTGCCCTCCTGTGTCCCCATGTGCCTCTGCTTTCCCTAATCACCCTCACTGTGTCAGTTCCCCTTTGTCCCTCGCTGGAACATCAGTTCACCTCCCTCCATGTTTCAGGTTCCGTGTTCTATGTTCCTAGTGTTTAGTTTTGCCCAGTTTAGTTACTCTGAGTCTCCTTTTGCCTTTTGTTTTGTATTCTTGTTTGGTTTTTCACCCAGCCTACATAAACGTCTTGCTTTTTGTGAAGTCCCGTCTGTCCTGTCCTCTCTCTAACACCATCTGCACACGCAGATCAGGACACTATTAAGGAACAGGGAAAATGGTACGCAGTAATTTAACAGTATTGCACTTATCAGAAAAAGTCTAATTGGTAACACTTTATAATACAGTCAGCAAACTAAGGGTGGAATTTCCCTTTCATTAAATGGAATCTCAGTGTGTTTTATTTGAAATTATAATAGTTCAGTGTATTAACCTACTGATACTTAAAGGTAGGCACACTGGAAAAAGGGGGCAACAAGTCAGGTTTTTACAGGAAACAAAGTAATAATGATATTGTAAGTCATTTTAAGTAGTCTGTAATTCTAAGTAGTGTCCAAATTCTTGGTACTTTACAGCGAAGGAGACAGAAATTACATTGTAAGTAGTTTTAAGCACTGCATAATATCTTGGTTATTTTCTTCAAAAGCAGATAAGTATTTTGATATGAAAACGCACATTTGCAATTCAACCCAGCTGCCTGTGTTATAAATATGTGTCTCATATTTTTAACTAAACTGCTAAACCTGCTGACAATTCAGTGAGTTGTGATAATTCTTAAACTTGACCTCTCTGTAGATCTTCTGCTTCAGTACACTTTAATACACATGTGCTCCCATAAGCAGGGCCTGTCTTGGAGCTACCTGCTAGGATAGATGGCTGGTTGGTGTAGAAAGAAAATAGTTCCTACGTGAATTTTGTTGGTTTTTCTTCTCATTTAGCCATTGCTGCTGCTCTAAACCGCAAGACACCAATTACTTCCATTTTCTTCAAGATAAGGCACACAACTCTGCAGCTGATATCATATACCAAAACAGGAAGGATGTCTTTTGTTCTTTCTTAAGCGAGCTGACCCCTTTAACGTAACAATATTGCAACTTTAAACACTTTTACCAAATGTGCTGTTGAAATGGTAACAAAACATTCACACGAGTGTTTTTCTTTTATTATCAGAAAGCAATTTCAAACGAGACTTCATTTGCATGCAGTAGTCAAGGAGAATCCTGTGAGTGATCACCGTGATTCATCTGTGTCATGACCCAGCTGCAGGACATTAAGCATGCTCTTCAGTCAGTAATGGGACAATCACTCACAGGCACACGTTTATTGTAATGGAAATAACATCTCATTACTTTCAGAAAACTTTTGCTTTGCAAAAAATCTTTAGAAAATAACCTTATCATCATTTGTGAATGACTTTTGGGAGGTTTTTTTTAATCAAAGATATCCCTGTAGAGTTCTTCAAGCAAACCAGTCCACCTTTATTCACTTCTAAGCATGTTATTACTTAAAGCATATTTTACATTTACGACAGATGTCACCCTGCCCACTTTTACCCCCCTCTTTCTTTGCTTCGTGGGCTCAGGTTTGAGTGTACATGTCCCCGTAACCACACTGCGTCTCTTGGTGGCGCTGTAGATCAACCCTGCGCTGGAAGCTGAGCTGACAATGGGGGCAGCTGAACGGCCGATAGCTGCTGTGCTTTCGGCTGTGGGTGATGAGGTTGGAGCTTTGGCTGAATCCTTTACCGCACACCTTACACACATGCGGTTTCTCACCTGAGCAGATGATGGTAAAAAAGAGTGCAGGAGAACATTTTTTCAGAGCTGGAGCATTTAAGAGCACGGTTTAAATCAAACTGTTGCGTTCACCCACCTGTGTGTATGAAGGTGTGTTTCTTCATGTCTGACTTCTGGTGGAACCTTTTGCCACAGTACTGGCAGGGGTAGGGTCGAGTGTCTGAGTGGATGAGGAGGTGGGTTGACAAGGTGGACGAACGCTTGAACACCTTTCCGCACACCTTGCAGCCAAAGCTACGCTCCTGCACATTTATACACACAAACACACAGCTATTAAGATCCATGCTGATTATTTTAGCAGCTTATTATGAGTCTGAGTATTATCAGGGTACTGTACCTTAGCTCTACCATAGCTGCCGATTGTTCTGAAGCCAAAGGGCATGTGGGAGATGTCTGTGGCCATGGGGGATGTTGCCAGTGGAGAAGAGAAAACATTAAAAACCTGTAGACCAACTCCTGATATTAAGACTTCTGAAAGGGACTGTGGGAGGCAGACAATGAAGAAGAATACTAGTGAGTAACAGTTTAAATAAGGGGAATTTAAACAGCTCATCAGTATGAAAAATTGCTTTATATCAAAACGCCATTGCCTTGGAAACTGATTGCAACAACTAATCAATGTCTAATGTTAGTGTACTGTTGCATTTCATTTGTTTGATCCATAATAAAACAACGAGAGGAGCTTGAAAGCAGATTTTGGCACCGTGGGCAGAGCTGGGCTGGCTGTTTCCTTCTCGTCTCCAGTCGTTGTGTTATAACTTATCGTATCTCATTTTCTAAGATGTCAAAGCATTCACACAGCATGGTGAGCTACAGCTGCGCTTATTCTCCAGTGGTGCTCAAACAGTGTCCACAATCCTTTAAAAGCGCAATTGTTTTTGTGAGTAACCGAAGTAAATGGCATTTTTCCTTGCAGGCTGCATCAGACTGGCGCGTGTAGGTTGATGCAATATTGCATGAACTGTTACTTTCAGCTTTCTAAGCATGCTCTGCAAACACTGCACTCACTCTTCGTTTTTTTCCTGATGGCGCCTGTTAAAACACCTCGATTGTTTAAATTGAATTTCATCTTCAGCAAAACAGTTGAATAAAGGTAATAAAAGGTCTTTTCTTAATATTTGGAGAACATGCGGGTCAGGCGTCAGCCAGCTTTGCATTAATTATCTATTATCATAAACCTTTTGTATTTGCGATGCTGCTAGAAATCACAAAAAATGGTTAAAACTTGTGAACACGTACCGGCTGTTAAAAGCAAACGTGTCACCTGTTCAATAATAAGATGTGCCAAAAATACATTTGACATATTTAGAACTTATTATAAAAACCCTCAATACATATTCTGTATCATTCTGTCCAGGAGTGCATTAGCAAATATTTCCAATTATACTCAGCTCACACCAACAGGGTCAACAACAAAATCCTGTTTTGTTTTGTTTTTTAATCTTTTATGTCTTTTTATAGAATATTGAAATCAGTTTGAGCTCAAAAATCCAACATCAGCCGGGCTCCAGTTAGGAAACAGGAAAGCTGATTACAAATGGTGTTCAGTTCAAACAGCATAAACGTTTTTTGGACTGTCATCGGTGTTGGTTCAAAAAGCAGAGAGATCTCTCTGAATATGAGCTTCCAACTTATGTAGCATTTAATCGTATACTAACGCGTGCGTTCTAAATAAAAACAAAATCTTCTTATCCATAAAGCGTTAGAGAGATCAGGACTCATTTCAAAGTCCTCCTCATGAGAACGCACAGACAGATGAAGCAGTTCAGAGCATACTCTTCACTTGTGTTTTCTCTTTCTCTGTGACACTGATAAGAACAGCGACAGTAAAGACTAATAATTCTCACAACCCACAGGCCTCCTACCTTCTCGCAGAGCGGGCAATCACTGACGGGGGATTTGAGGTCAGTGTGCGATGTGTGGTTGACTAACATGAAGACCAGTCTCTCCAGCTCTCGCTCTCTCTCAGATGCTTGGTGTCTGTCTGCCAACCACGGTGAGACCAGCAGAGGAGCATTTATTTTCTCCAAGGGGGCTTTTTTTTAAGAATGAGAATACGAATGTAATTAGTTCATTGATGTGTGAATCATTCTGAACCATTTTTGCTTTTCTTTTTGTGGCTTTGAGTACGAGAAAAACAAAAAAAGAACTTTAATGTAACCGTAATCCTTTTAGTCTCAAATAGAAAAGAATTGTTTTAAATAACAAGCCACATTGACACGCATTGCGTATTTACTGTGGTACTATTTCAACCCCAGGTGCACACAGACACACAATGCTAGAAATATTCATACCTGAAGGCCAACGGTCCTGTGTGGGGTCACTGTGAGAGCGGACCGCCACCCGACTCCACGGCGAGTAGGCTTCGGCCACAAAATTTCTGACCCCATAGATGGGGGAGGAGGGCTGCGCAGCATCTTCAGGGTGCCTGCCATCCTTCCCAGCCACTGGCACCTCAGCATCTCTCTGGGATAGACACTGCTGTTTAAAGGCATCCTTAGCCGGGCTGAGGAGGTGAGTCCTTTTACTCTTAACGAGGAACGACCTTGGCATGGCAGAGTGTCGACTGAACTGATGGGAGGCAAAAAAAATCATGTATCAGAAACCTGCAGGAGTCTGATAAGCCAACTCTTTCATGTCACTTTTAGAGCCTCATGCACTTAGATGTCGTGCACCTGTACGTGTTCAGTTACAATGCCAAAGCTTGAGGTTTCCTTAACAAATACAGCCTGCCACCTGCACAAAGCCCTCAGTGAGGATAACCCTGTTGTGGTGTCATACATCTTCTAAACTGACACTTCTGCTACTTTTTATACTTTTATTTGAAGTGCACACAATATATTTAGATGTTGTCTTTTTTTTTTAAACAATAATAACAGCAACGGCGCCATTAAAGATTTTGACCTCGCATGTTGACTCGCAGGTTTTCAAAATGAAACAAGTGCGTGAACAAAACAACTGATTCATATTGTGACCGACCTTTTTTGTTTTAGTCACCGCATAAGGGGCGAATATTTGTAACTCTGAAATTTAGCATTATACAATTTCATTTATTTAACAAGGAAGAGAAGAAGAATGAAATGAAAATGAAAAGAGAAAAAACAACTAGACGAGACAATGTGAGGCAACAACATGGATGCAAAACTCATTTATTCACACTTGCTTAAAAATGTTGCCTCTAAATCTTCCGGTAGCTTTAGCCTAAGTGACAGTAAGTAACAATAATGTTTTAACCTCGCTATCTACTGAAATAACATCCTGCACAAATGTCACAGTGCACCAGATGATTGCATTTGTCATGTTTTAGGTGCATATGGAAATGTGAAAAAAAAAAAGCTGAGATTAACTATGACACAGTAACAAGTGGGTACCAGATAAATTGCTCTTCTTACCTTTGTATTGCGCAGCTGGATGTTGAGAGTGTCTCTTGTGTCCTTGTAGCTGACAACGTCCTCTTTTCACTTTCTCACACCCATCGGCTGATGACATGACACAAAGAGATTTGACTTGATTTTGAAAGGCTGCTGAGCATTGTTTGACTGGAGGCACGAGGTGGCAAAATGTCCTAACCTGTTCGCATCTATTAGTAAAAAATGAGTTATTTTCACTTTAAGCATCTTTTTTAACAGCCAGTTTTATAGGAATTTTTTGTTTTTGTTTGTTTTGTTTTTTTACCTCAATAAAATCCAAACCTAAACAAAAATAAATAAATACAAATAAAAAAATAAAAATAAAAGAAAGAAAGAAAGAAAGGGTTGATCAGCTGGTGTCTTAGGACTATCAGTTTAGTTTCATGATGCCAAAGTCATGATGAAACCTAATGTGGGAGAAATTTGCTTGTGTCACTGCTGGATTTAATGACTATATATGTGGGCGTACTTGTAAATACAAAAATCATTCTCTGGAAAGTTTGAATATCTCATTGTTCTCATGTGAACATCTGAACCTTTACTTCTGAGGTAGTGAGGTAGCAGTTATACAGTAGACCTACCTGTCCTGTGTGTGTGCGCGTGTGGGAGTTCTTTATGTGGTATCCCGCTATCCCACACAGTTTTAGTTTTTATTTGTTTTTTTTATTTTTCCTAAATTATAGCTGAACCCATACAGCTAACATTTTCAGCCTTAAAAAACCTTCCATTACATGTATAATCGTACACTTTATGCGTAATCGTATTTATTTTAAGTAATCTGCATTTTCTAAATGTTTAGAAGGAATTAATAATTTAAATCATTAAAAAATATTTATGTTGTAAATAAAATAAAGGAAAAATAGCTGAGTCACTGTGTCGCTTAATCAACTTAAACTTCCTTCTTCTCCTTCCAAAGACAAGGCGCACCCCCGCCCACCCTTATACAGTTACCAGAATTAACTAAAATAACCAAAGTAACAAGTCTGAAAGAGGTTCTAGAGGCGTTTTTTTTTAAAGCATTACAAAGGTTAGTCGAAGCAGAAGTAAAGAAGTAAAGAAGTTTTCACATTGTTATCATGCACAAAATCTCTGTCTAACTGTGTGTTTCGGTGTTCCTTTGTCAGACGACTCCTCCTAGACCATCAGGAGTTGAGCAGCCAAACTTGGCAGTTTTTTACATCTTTCGACCCCTGAAGGTTCTCATCTACATCAGCTCATGTCAGCCATCATGGTGGTTGGCAATCATTTGATCCATTTTTCACCATTTACACACTCCTACTGGTTTAGTTACATATCCACAAAAGCTGAATTATGCAGGATATATTATGACACCATCTCATTGCCTAGCATTCACCTAGCAACCGGCTAAAATGACCCGTTTTTATCATATAAAATGCATCTGTTGCCCCTGTTTTTTGTTTTTTTCTTTGTTACTTTTCTCAGTTTGCCAAACCCCTGAACAGGCCAAACTAAACTGCACCATGGAAATGTACAAGTTATTATAGTGTACAACCAGAAAAGTAATAAATAAATATGTATATATATGGCAAAGCCAAAAACTAGTGCTTTTCAGTGCACATCAAACACAGTCTACCTTCCTTGAACTGAAGGGGAAGTACTTTACCCTTTATGTACCCAGCACAGCATAATCTATGTCTGCTCTTCTCTAAAATGCCTGAAGAAAGACTGGAAAAAAGTTCATCTACTTGCTCTGTACTATCACACTGATATCACAGAAATCAGTATCATAAACTAATCAGTTCTTCATTTATCTTGATCATAATAAAAATACCACGTCCGGTAAAAACACCATCCCAGGGAAGATCGGACTTTTTTCGAGTGACAGAAGAGAGAAAAACATTAACCAATCAAACTGAAGGCACAGACAGAAATAGATCTGAATTTCACAGCTCATTCTACAGCTTGCACGTGCGAATGCTAAGCAAAAGCGGAATCTCTTGAATCTTTGCCCAAATTTTAGCCCCCAAAATGTTCAAACCCCTTGACTGACAACAGAAAAATTCTTAAATTGTACTACTTACAGGCTTCAAGATGTTACTATTCATAAAAACCACTTAAAATCAGCATATGTGCAGATGGCATGTAAGTTTAGTAGAAGCCACAGCGCTTGGTTGCTCTGTACCATGATCAAATGCAGATTATAATTAGCCCAGATGTTAGCTTGCCCTGTTTGTACAGCTTTTATCAGTGTGCCCCCTGTGGGCATGACGAACTCTCGGCTGTTTCTCTGAAACTTACTTGGGAAAAGTACCATGGTTTACATATCTCATAAACTCCACACGACCTCTCAATTTTACACTATTGCTTATCATTTTACAAGATGAATACCCTTGTTTGTCTGGAAATGTCAGCCACAAAAAGTAATTAAATGTACAAGATGAAAACATCTTATATCCTCTATCCTATCTACCTATGTATCTATATGATACATAGGTATGATACATGTATCTATAGACTGTCATTAAAAAAATGACAACTAAACAACAAAGAAGACTTTGAAATTTCTTTGACTTCTTTGACTTTTTTGCTAAATTGTCAGCAAAAGGCTACAGAATCCCCCACTACAAGTTCTCACTGACACAACTGAAAAAAAATGGCATTTCTGAACAGATATCTTCTGGAGCCCGAATCTGACCTCAGACTGAAATCAAATCAAAGGCACATGAACTGAAACCAAGGCTTTTCTCCGTGTGGCTGTATTTTTTGCAAGCAACTCATCTGACTCCTGATGTGAGCAGCACAAACTGAAGTTGAGTTCCCCTTGATGTGCATAAAGACAGGCATGTCAGAGCACTGTGGTTGATGTGGTGGGGGGCTGGCAACCTTTTCCCAGGGGCTTTCAGGGAGAGCAGACGAGAGGTGTGCAGGGAGCCGAGACGGGCTGGTGGGTTCGGTGGGTTTTCAACTTCATTTGTTTTGGGGGGTTCAGGGGCTGCTTGTTCCCCTGATGGTGGCAGAAAACTGCCTTTCTAGGAACCTGAAACCTGAAGCAGAGCGAGGCAAGAAAAAACGATTGTAGGCAAAAGTTCATTTTCCTTTTGTTTTGATCCAGATGTTTACTCGCTGTGATAGTCTGGAGTATAGTAGTTTATATTTTACTTATTACTTTATTATAAGGTAAACATGACATAAGTAATACAGTACCTCAAGTGACTACACACACACATATATAGTCTTATTACATGTGGTATAAAACTAGCATTTCATAGCATTTCAGCATTTAATAAAAAGAACATTAAACCAACAGTCACGCATGGTGCTGGTATTGTGATGGCAAAATGGGGCTTCAGTACCCGGATGACTTTCTCTATTGATGGAACCATGAATTCTGTTCTTTACCCAGAATTTATATTTCTGTGTATTATTTTTTTTAATTTTCACTTGTTGGTCTCTTTTTTTTTTTTAGGATAGTGTTTATTTTAGTTTTTTTTTTTCAGAGG
>VUQG01021153.1:54715-70138 GCA_015106755.1 Etia nguti | reverse complement strand
TTGCATGCAGGGCTGGATTGGTAATCTGACATACTGCTAATCTGGTTTAGACGTAGTTCAAACTAAATTCAAAGTAACTTTTTTTTTTGGTCGATATAATTATACAGGCTATCGGCCAGCTTGAATGGCCACTCCTCGTGGTCCATTAAACTGGATGGATCCATGGATCCTGGAATGCCTGGACCTGTACAAGACCCACAGTACCCTAAAAGCCTTCATCAGGAATTTGATGGGGATGTGGCGGACAACACTACAGGCCAACTTCAAGCCAAAAGCACAAGTGACCATCAAGTGCGGATTTACCAAGGAGATGCTCTGTCCCTGCTGATGTTCTGCATAGGCCTGAACCCCCCAATGGATGCCTGCTACAGAATGGAGCAAACATCAGTCACCTCCTCTACATGGATGACAACAAGTCGTATGCCAGGAGTGAATGAGACATCGATTCCCTGATCCATACCACTAGGATCATTGGAATGTCATTCAAGGTGGGAAAGTGTAGTCGGATGGTAACAAAGAGAGGGAAGGTAGTCAGAACTGAGGAGATTGTACTACCAGATGGCAACATTGAAGACACTGAGGACAGCAACACATACCTAGGAAAGCTGACTGTATGCTGAGCAGAAGGAAAGGCTAGTTTGTGTCAGAACCACAATCCAGGACGAAGCAGCAAAATCCATGAGTGCATTAGGAAAATGCCCAAAACTGATCATGTCCTTAGTGAATACCTCAGGCAGCAGAAATTTGAGTATGAAGAGGAGCTAGAAGAGGAATTGTCATGAAATGACAGGCCCCTGCACGATATTCACTATCGGCAGATAGAGGGAGTGGCTGATACTGAGAAATCCTACAAAGCTGGAGAAAGCTGGACTGAAAGACAGCACAGAGGCACTAATCATGGCAGCACAGGAACAAGCTCAAAGCAGAAGCTCCAGCAAGGTTGGGGTCTACCACACCAGACAAGACCTCAGCCACAGCCTGTGCAAAGATGCTCCTGAGACAATCCAGCACATAACAGCAGGGTGCAAGATGCTAGCAGGCGGAGCATACACCGAACACCATAACCAAGTTGCTGGTACAGTATACAGGAACAAGTATCGTCTTCATTACTGACGCTGCCCAATCAACCCTCCCCCACCTTCCTTGTGCAAGAAAAGAAGAGAAAAAGGAAACTACAATTCTCCTGCAGCTGCACCATCAATGGTAGCACGAACAAAAACTAGTAAAATGAGTTCAGTTATTCTTTGCAAAGCACCTTTTAAACAGAAAATACTGTATTTCCCTCTTTTTTTGCATATACATTGTTAGCATTGCTGTTTTGACCGATCATGGTGGACAGCCTGGATCAAAAATGCCAGAGTTGGGGTGATTTTACTGGGATCTGGCATCTGTCCTGAATGTTTTCCACTTGTGAATATTTTTTCTCACTGTAGAATGATGGACTTCAAATTGTTTACACCTTATATATGTCCTTTCCTAGATTGATGGACAGCAACAGATGCTTATTTAGGGTTACTGCTGATGTCTTTCCTCCTTGGTATTGTGTTAACAAACACCTGAAAGCTCCAGACCAGCAAACTACCAAAGTGTCTGCTTTTATAGTGGTGCTCACACTTGGCGATGATCAGTTAATTAAGTGCATTTGATTTGTAGCACCTTGTTGTTTCTTGCCCTCTTAAATCCTATGAAAGAATTAAGGGTGTACTTATTTATTCACACATGTGCGCCTACATTTTCTCTTAGTGTTTGTTAGATAATTAAACAAAAACACAGTATAATATGTCATGCTTTGTGGTTCATCAAAAGTTGTATTTATGTGATTTTAAGACCTGCTAAAGAGCTAAATTATTTTTATTACATCCTGATACCTAAATTTCAGATTGAATTGTGTCTTTTTAAAAAGTCTTGAACATTTATAAACAGGGCCTTGCTTCTGATCATAAGTCAGCTACTAATTCTAATAATTCTGTCGGAGTTACAGAATGTTTACCATAAACTCGATGGCCATCACTGTGAAGGGTGTCTGAGCTGTTTGCTTGTGATTAAAGATGTTAGCCATTTGATGTGTGAGGTTTGTTGACAACTTGTGATGTTTTTTCATGACATGGTCGTGTGAATCCTGTCACCTAACTCAACCCCACCCAAAACATCCCTGCCTATGGGCAAGGGTGTGTGAGTGCGTCACAGTGTGCGTGTATATTGCAGTTGAAAAGGTGTGAAGCCGCAGGGTTTAGAGCACAACTTTGAAACCGAGGGTGTTTATAGGATAGCAGCCCCTTGTAATGTTCATCACACCACAGCCCTGCTTTCTAATTTTATAGCCATGTTCCCCGAAAGAGATAGAAAAACCTCAGTTTCTTTTGCAGTGAGATCATGGAAACCATAATGTCCTCTCTTTTGAAAACAAGAGAAAAATACATAAGTTTAACAAAGACTTGAGTTGATATTAGTTCTCTGTTAATAACTTCTATTCAAATATTATTTTGTTTATCATATTTAGCTGTGCTGAAGCTGGCCACTACACATACACAAGCATTTACCCTGAATGTGTAGTTTGACGTTTTAGGAAGTGCATTCATTTCTTCCTGTAATTTAGCACATTCTGATAGCCCTCCCATTTACATAAGTATGGACAGACTCTTGGGGGTGGTTACCTTAGCTAAAGCTAAAGTGAAGCTTTCATCTGTCCAGCTTTACATACTGCAGAAATGTAAGGTCAATAGTATATTCCGTGTTTACTGAACTGACTCTAAATAGCCAGGAAATTAGATATTTCAGCTTTAACATGTTAGCAAGCAAAGGAGATTTTGGAGAAGATAATGAGCTTTGTTGTTTGCTAAATCAAAAGTTCCATTGTAACACCATAATTTGATGTGTTGCATCTGTCATACATACAGTCACATGGAAACATTTTCACACAACTGTGTGTATGATGAAAAACGAAACCCCTCTGAAACACTACAGCGTAATCTTACGCATGCCAACCAAACTGTAAAGCTGCCCACAACTGTTGTGATTGGCCAGGAAGGAAAGAAGTCACAGCATTTTATTTCTTTCTGTTGGCACGGCATATAAAACAATCACATAGTAATTAACACATAATGCACAAGCACAAGCTTAAATACCAGTGACATCAACCACTTGTGTAGATTACATTGTAGGCTATACAAAGATTCACAGCAGAAATCTAAATCAGTTGTAAGTAGCAGCAGATGTTTGGGCACTTTGCTGGTTTGAAACATTCAAGTCTATGTAAACACAATGCCACAATCTTCCCAGCAAACTCACCCTGAGGTCAGATGTTGCAAATGCTCAGAAAAATTAAAATAAATCAAAAACTACATCTTAGGCTCTGCAGGCCTCAATTAGCATGCTAAATGTTAAAGTCCATGACAGCACAATTAGAAAAGACTGAAAAAGTAATGCTTGTTTTGAAACAACTGCCAGGAGAAAGCATCTTCTATCTAAAAGGAACATGGCAGCACGGCTTAGGCTGGTAGTTACATCTGAACAAACCACAAGAATTCTGGAATTCTTGAATTTCTTAGATTTGGACAAACCAAAGTAGAGATGTTTGGCCGTAATACACATCACCACAACCAAACAGCATACCAGCACAAACACCTCCTACCAGCTCTTAAAGCACAGTGGTGGAGGCTTGATGATTTGAGCTTGTTTTGTAGACTTCAACCCGACTGAAATGCTGTGCAAGAGAACTGTGCATAACAAAGTAAAGAAGAGTACAATGTTAGAGACTGACCAAATCTCACAGAGAACAATTATTTTAAGTTAAACTTGCTAAATGTGGCTCTACAACCTATTGAATGGTGGGGAGTACTGCAATACTTAATTTTTCATAGGATTCCATATATTCATTTGAAAACTGAGTGCTATGAAGGCAAAAAGAGCAAAGCTAAAAGGTAGAACAATCTGTCACTGTTAACTAGCTAGCTTAGTGGTGACCATAGTACTAACACCAATTATATATTATTCTTCTACTGGTCTAAAACTTGTAGAAGAGGAAAGATTAAAGGTCTAAGGAGCTTAGAAAGAAAAGCGACTGGACTTCTTTAAGTTTCTTGAAGATGTTTTAACTCATTTAGAGGTCTTTGTGAATTCATCTATGTAACCAAGGTGGCAACGGTCGAAGGCGAGAAGTGTACAGACTTCCAAATTCAGCTTTTTTGATTGTTATGAGTAAACACTTGGGGTACTCATACAGCACTTCATGTAGCCATTGTCAGCATAAGCATACACGAACACACACACACACACACATGCATACAAGCAAAGAGAGAAAGAGATCCTTGGAAGAAAATCTAATGCAGTCGGTGTAAAACTGCAGTGCAATTCTTAAAGCTATATAAAGCTTTTAGATTTAATAAATGCTCAGCAATCTGGGGCGGTATTGTGGGTTTGAATGTTTACGTAGAGAAGCTGAGGATGTTATCTAAAGAACTGTCCTCGTCAGTCACAGTTTCAGAATTTATCTTGAGATTTTTCTCTGTGGCATGAGTGAATGCATTTCTCGCTCACACATAATGTTTGCCACCACTGCTGCATCTTCCACACCACTTTTCGTTTCTGCTCTGTAAAACCCGGCCCCACACTCAAAAGCATGCACATATGTAGACACACACACACGCGCACGCACACACACTTTTCACACTTACACACATACACCAGCTGTGTGGAGTAGATCATCTTGTGGTTCATTTTCAGTTTGAGTGTTTGCTCCAGATTGTTTAGTGGCCTAAATATCAAGGAAATGACACACCAGGAATTTACATTATGACCCTCCCTTGCACACACACACACACACACACACACACACACACACACACACACACACACAAATAAATACTCACAAATACTCAGAAGTCAGTTTGAAAACTTTGGTCGTCAAAGTTCTGTGACCTTTAATCTTTTGAAGGTCTCACTACAGAAGCTCGGGTTTTGTAATTAAGTGGTGAGAGCGGCAGAAGACAAACATTCACAGATAATGTGTGTGACTACAGTTGACTGGAGTCAGAGAGGTACCGTAACTTCAGCGACCTCTGCTGGAGAATGTTTTCTCTTTACTTTTTTTTTTTTTTACTGTAGTTTATGCTTTTATGCCGCAACCTTATACCTCTTTTATCTGACGGCACTGGACATTATTTGCTTTAATCCATATAAGGATTTTAGGTATGAAGCTGCAAACACAATAACTGACATATACTACAGCTGACATCTAAAATAATGTGTAGTTACAATGTAAAAAGTAGGGCTTGGGATACTTTACTCTGCAATACACTTCATACTAATAATACGTAATAAGAATAAGAAAGTGGAGCTTAGGATACTCTATAAGCACTCTATAAGCACCCGCTTTCCTTGGTTATCACCTTGTTCTACTGGGCCTACTGGGACAGTTTTTTGGGTGACTTATGGTTGCAGATTTCACCAGGCTGTATTGTAAAGTGTTGCCAATTGAACTTTCCAACAGTGAATAAAGTCGGTAAAGTATTCCCGTCATTATACATATGAAGTATTTTCACTTCGTCCTGTGGAAACATTTTTCCGCTATATTTTTTTTTTCTTGTCTGTGTCACATTTTTGTCTTTGTACTTCAGTTCTGAAGGAGTTAAAGGGAGCAGGCAACCCCCGGTGGGTCTTGAGCAGGCTTCTAGCATTGAATTAGATTTCTCAGCCACACATCCTCTGCTGCCATGGCAACTTTTGAAAAGCCTTGCGCCGGCCAGCTCAGGAGGAATTTGTTTTGTAAGTTTCAGAAGTTTTTCACTGCTAAACCAGACAGCGCCGGCTTGGAGTTTCTGTAATGTGGCTGTGGGTTGATCACAAGTAGAGGGAGAACAGCAAGAAAAGAAGTTATTTGCACAGGTAGGTAAAGAGCTGTGAATAAAACAACAAGGACTGTTATGATCCGATTTGCATTTTTGCCAAGTAGTACTTAAGTGGATTTTTTTTAAATATAATTAGTTTACGCTGAGGTAGCAACAGAATTTTAAAGTTTTCTGGAATACGTCTATTTGAAATTTCAAAGGATTTTCTCTATATTATATCAAATTCACTGTTAAATATACACGAATCACAGTTAAAGAAAAGGCTCATGATGTGATCCCATAATACAACTTTCCACATTTGGTCAGTGCTGTTGTTTCTTTCTTCTTCTTTTTTTCCCTCATTTTTTAAAGCAAACCTTGTAGGACCCAGAGGACGCCATGTTTTCCCTGTCAGAGCTAGCGCCTCTGAATCAGCATCAGAACAGGTCTAAACTGCTGAAGCCTTGGTGGGAGGTCTTTATGGACTACCTGGTGGTCCTGATGTTGATGACATCTGTCCTGGCTTGTACGGAGCAGCTGTCCAGGGACCGAGTTGTGTGCATTCCTTTGGATCCGTTCGATCCAACTACAAACACTAGTGATCACAGTAACTCAAAAAGTGCCAATGTGGGACTGTCTCCATCGTCACAGCCTCCCATACACCTCGCACACAAAATCGGCCCAAATCTTCACTCTGCACCTCGGGGTCGGCGCACGCATTTGGTGTACCAGCAGTACATTTATATTAGCCAGGTAAAGTAGTGCTGGCTTGATTGTTTTTGTGAAAGCATATATAGAGTGAGCTTTTATTCTTATTAAACCGCTTATCTCAGCTCTACAGTGGAACTTTAATCTCCCATTCTTCTGATTCACAATTTGACTGTTTCGGTGCTCACTCACAGCTCTCATGGTTTTGTTTATTTAAGCCTTACTGACCCCCGGAGATAGAACCATGGTCTACCCCTATAGCCAGCCTATAGGAGTAAGTCTATAAGCAAACCCATAGGTGGGCTGTAGACATACAGAAATTAGCTTACAGTATATCCTGTATTTTAAGCTTTTAAAAGTGCAGTTACCCTTTCAAATCAATTCAATTAAAAAGAATAACTTTAGCACCCATTTCAGTTTTTATACTAATCCTCTTCCTCTGTTAACAGGTAACCCTTTGTTATTAATGTTTCACAGTATATATCTACTGCCCCCATGTGGCCAAACAATCAATTGCTGTCTGCCTGTTTCTTTAGGTGTGCTACCATGAAGCTTTACCTTTGTCCTCCCGCTTCTTCCCTTACATGGCTTTGCTTCAGTCTCTCGTCCTAGTAGCCAGTGGCTCCTTCTGGCTCCACTTTCCCCACACCTCTTCCCGCATAGAGCAGTTCCTAGCCATCTTGGCAAAGTGCTGTGAGTCACCCTGGACATCTCAGGCTCTGTCTCATGCCGCCCGACAAGAGAGCATCCAGGAGATGGTGGAGGAGAGAAGACGAGCACACCAACCACACCACCGGACTTCCACTTCCCCCACAGTGACCCACACAAGACACTCGAGCATAGATTCAGGCACAGACAGCCCACTTTTAAAGAGGTTAGACAGCGCATTTGCCACCCCTCCATCCCCTTGTCCCTCCACACTGTCCTGTAACTCCACCATGTCTTGTGTATCTCTTGACTCCCGGGAGCAACTTCCTTCTTCCAGCCCATCAGTAATGGCTGACAGCCACAGCCAGGTAATCAGTCTGGATAAAAGTGATGGGGAACAGGCCAGGGCGCTGTTTGAAAGGGTTAGGAAGTTTAGGTCCCACTGTGAAAGCTCAGCTGTCATTTGTAAGGTAAGAGATCCTCTAGTCTGCTAGATTTATAGATCAACTTCTTTCCTACCTTAATTTTTTTTTTTTATTTCATGTTATTGTTTAGTCTTGAGGCCCATTTTTCCCTCTCCAGGTTTACTTGGCTCAGACAGTTTTCAAACTCCTGATTGTTACGCTGATTATGAGTTACACAGTCCCTCTTCTCGGCTCCCTCTCCTTCAACCACACCTGCCACCCTGAGGAGCAGGCCCTGGTGGGCTACGCCACCTTCGAGTGTATCCACGTGCTCTCATCACTTCTCCGCAAACTGCTGGTGGCCTATCTGACCTTACTGGGCCTGTATGGTCTGCTTAATTTTTACACCCTCACCTGGATTTTAAGCAGGTTAGAATAAAATAATGTTAAAGGTGTACTTTTCAATGTTTTTATAGCAGAACAGGCAGGGATATATATTTTTAAAGTGGATAGTTAGAGTATGTATGAGTGCTACTTTAGGCTTTAACAGGCTTTGAGGAGAGAAACTAGTCTAAATGTAAAAAGCATAAATAAATAAATTATGCTCCTGATGATGAGCATATCAGAATCCCAGTTACAGGGGGGAAAAAAAGTGTAGTGCTGTGTTTTGGGCTATAAAAAATATCCTGTTTCATGTTTCTCTTTGTTTTTTCTTTCTTCTTCTTCTTTTGCCTTGGTGTGTTTATCCCTACTCAGCTCTCTGCAGCAATATTCCTTCCATTCACTGAAGGAGCTGTGCTCCCTGAGAGATGTTCCTGACCTGAAGAACGACCTAGCCTTTCTTATACACATGTTAGACCAGTACGACCCTCTGCTGGTCCAGCGTCTCTTTGTGTTTTTGTCCCCTGTCAGTGAGAGCAGGCTGCTGGAGGAAAGCTTGGAGAGGCGCTGGGGGGAGGAGAAGCTGCACGCCATGATCAGCGTGGATGCAGAGGGCCGTTCCAGGCTGCAGCTGGTGGCCCTGCCTCGCCTTCCTCCAGCCCTCTTCGCCCTCAGCCAGCTTCAGGTCCTCAAACTGGAGCTCATTGCAGACACCAGGTTTACTGCACACATGACCAACATGACCTCACTCAGGCGAGTTGTACAGTGCAGGGGCGTAGTCTTTTAAAGCATTTCTTTTAAAGTATTCACTTCTTTTTAGACTCTAACTTGGACTTTAATGTGGCATTCCAACTACAGGGAGCTGCACCTCTACCACTGCACAGCAACTGTGGATCCCAGCGCGCTTGCCTTTCTCCAGGAACATCTAGAAGTCCTTCAGCTTACCTTCACTCAGGCATCAGAGATCCCCAGCTGGGTCCTCTCTTTGCGAGGCCTTCATGAGCTCCACCTCTCTGGCCGCTTAGGCAGTGACGGTGGGGTGGGCCGTAGCTGGGCACTGGGGAGCCTACGCCAGTTGCGTCACCTACGTGTGCTGGTGATTCGAGGCATGTTGCAGCGGATCCCCGGGGAGCTCTGCGAGGTGGCAGGCAGCTTGGTGAGACTGGAGATCCAGAACGAGGGAACGAGGCTGCTTGTAATGACGGGCCTGAAGCGGTTGGTTTACCTGACAGAGCTGCATCTGCAGGACTGCCAGCTGGAGCGTTTACCCTCTGCTCTGTTAGCACTGACCAACCTGCGGGTGCTTGATCTGCAGCAAAATAACCTGAGGACTCTGGAGGAGCTGCTTAGTCTGGCTCACCTTCGTCGTCTCTCTTGTCTTAGACTTGCTTACAACCGTGTTTTGGCACTGCCAGCCAGCATAGGTGTGCTTAGAGGCCTCGAGCTCTTGGATCTGTCTAACAACCAGCTCCAGAGCCTTCCTCCAGCGCTCTTCACTCTTCGACGCCTTCGGAGGCTCCTGCTTGCCGGTAACCTGCTGGAGGAGCTGCCTGCTGAGGTGAAGGCACTGCAGCAGCTCACAGAGCTGGACCTCAGTGGGAACAGGTTGGAGAGGCTACCCGCTGAGCTTTTCAATTGCTGTTTAGAGTTGCGCACCCTGAATATGTCTCACAACTCTCTTAGCTTCTTACCCAGAGAGATTGCAGCTCTAAGTCAGCTGTGCAGGTTGGACTTGCGCAGCAACAATCTGGAAGAACTGCCTGCTGAACTGGGCTGCTGCTCAGGGCTGCATGGAGGTGGTCTCCTGGTGGAAAACTGGCTCTTTATTTCTTTGCCGCCACATGTCAGAGACTTCCTGAGCCGATCTTACACCCCAGGTGGTGCGCACATAGAGGAGCATTCCCGGCCCGAGTCTGACAGTTTTCCGTACTTCTCTCCTACACAGTGGAGCTTCTCTTCTGCTCTGGAATCACAGATATAAGGATAACAGTTGTCAGACTGCTGACATAATAAAATAAAAGCATTGATGCAGTTTCTTACATTTAAAAAGGTTTTTCTTCAACTATTGCATCAGGCAAATTCTTCACCAACCTGCCCTTATTGTCCGTTTTGTTTTTAGAACATGCAAAAATAACAGATGGACTGCTTTGTATTACACTGAAATATATTTCTGGAATATTTCTGAATAAGAACATCTGTGATTAATGCATAAATTCTGAGTTAATTATAATTAAAATGAATGTGGACATCTCCATTAATACCTTTAAAGAACACTACTTGTCATTCTGTATCTCTAGTTTTCCTGCTGAAGAAGTTGAGATTTTATAGATGACAGAGCAATGTCTGCAGATCTGCAGATACTTCCTGATTTCTTCCTGTATAAAAGTATTAATCAAAGTATTATAAAAGCTGAGACCTGATGCCAATGTATCCATGTCTAGTTGGAAATACTGTTACATCTTGTTATTAATACAGTTATTATCAGCCTTGAAGCCCCGTTTGTTATTCGTAATTATCATTTTAATAAAACGTTATAAGCGTTAATAACGCTGTAACGACATTAATGCTGTACTCCACTAATGTGTTCATTGTGACCACTAGGGGGCACTAAAGTTTTTTAATTCTCAGTGTTTATTTTTTCCAGTATTAAAGCTTGATTTAGACTTGTGCAGGAAACTTTTGACTCGCGAAACCTAAACTTCTACATTTCATACAATTTTAACGATTTGTGTGAAACAAAAACAAAACTGAACTCATCTTAACCAATTCCAGGAATCTGTTTTATATTTAAGGTCTCGGGCCCACATTATCATACCCAGACACATCACGGTTAATTTTATACTTATATTGCAGCAAAACGTGACTGCATTGATTTATTTCCCGTGTCCCTCCCGAGCTCCCCTACGGAGAGCAGCCACAACCGTGTCCCGCTTTTTTAAACTGCGACGGACTGCGGCACACTTTCTGTCCAATCACAGGCTGCTTTTCACAGAGGTCGCGTAAACGGGCCAATGATATCGACCCGCTTTAGCCGAGGCGGAACTTCCGGTTGGTGGTATAAACCAACTGCGGCCTCTCCATGCGGTTGTGATCTATCGGGGCAGTCGAAGCTAACACCGAAACGGTAGGAATCCTTTAACCACTCCATTGTCCCGCTTGGGCGGCTTTCCGAGTCTCGTTTGACCCAAAGAAGCTTGTAAATTATCTTTATTTAATTTGGGCTGAGGTAGCTTTTGCTATCATTAAAAATAACCTTTCGTTGTTTGTTTCAGGGGGCGGTGTTACTTAGCGTTTTGTAGCCTAGCATTTCATAGCTTAGCAAAGCAATCGCCACTTAGATTTCCTTATTTACACGAAGTATGCCGCCTTTTTGTAATTCACATAACACTCCCGTTACAGTTACGAAGAGGTCGCCTGCCTATGCTGTTGGGAATATTTAGTTGGTCGTAGCGGATTAGTTGTTGTCGTGTAAAAGATTAGCTTGCCACGTTAGCAATGGTTATGCAACACAATGGCTTTCTAGTGTTGTATGCGCTTAGAAGCTAACCGGTTTGGTCAATTTGACATCGTCGGTTAAGGTTTTGGCCTTGTTTTTTAGATTGAGTGTACGTGATCGTAGAGAATAGTTTCTCTTTACACAACACTACAGCGTATTCATATTTAGGCCCGCTCTGTTACGTGTTTTTTTTTTTTTTTTTTTTTTTTTTTTTTTTTTTTTTTTTTTTTTTTTTTTTTTCTTTCTTAACCACAGGCTTACTCTTTAAAATGGAGTTCCGAGTTATACACAATAAAGCTAATGTTGGAGTCACGTTTATCACCAAGCACGGTTTTCATAGTTGCATAAAAGCAAACCCGCCTTGTAATGATAGAGAAAATTGAATTCTAAAGGTATTAAAATGTGTGCAACAAGTGTGCTCGAATAAGAACCGCGCTTCATATAATCTGAGCAAAGGGATCCCTCTCTTACAGACACAGATGAGAGAGAGTGATCATTAATACTCAGCTGTATTTTCTTTGTTCCAGACAAACGCAATGGCTGAGAATGACGTTGACAACGAGCTCCTTGATTATGAAGAGGATGAGGAGCCTCAAGGAGCCCCCGAGAGTGCAGCTCCAGCAGGCAAGAAGGAGGTGAAAGGTTCCTATGTTTCCATCCACAGCTCTGGCTTCAGGGATTTTCTTCTGAAGCCGGAGCTTCTCCGCGCCATCATTGACTGTGGTTTTGAGCATCCATCTGAAGGTGAGACGCATTCGACTGTTCTGGTACCTTTTGTTAAATGGGACTAGTGGGGAACTGGCGATGGAGTTTGTTTATGACATACCCTTGCGCTACACCGGTAGCACCAGTCAAAACCTGTGAGTCTGCAACAGCGCTCACCTTATCTTGCTTGCCTACATGAAGAGTTTTTGAATAGCTCGACTCGCTTTGTGCGTCTAAAAAATGCACCACTCCCAGCAAAACTGCCACACCTCTGGTTATCTTTATAGCAATGCAAAGTAATTGATTTGCAGGTAACAATAAGACTGCACTTAACATAAATATTTGTGTTGTGTTGTTTAAAAAAACAGTGCAGCATGAATGCATCCCACAAGCTATCCTGGGCATGGACATCCTGTGCCAAGCCAAATCGGGTATGGGTAAGACGGCTGTGTTTGTGTTGGCCACCCTGCAACAGATCGAACCCGTTGATGGACAGGTTAGTATGTGTGTTTAACAAGCTGTGACTGTGTAGTAAATTAAATTGTGTTTACATGGGTTGGGTTCAACAAAAGAAACAAAGAAGTGCCTTCAATATTGAGCTTTTCATTTATTGGCTGTGAATGTTGTTAGTCTAGTAGAAATTGAACAAGCCAATAAAGACCGATAGAGGTCCAAATGTTTTTGTTGTCTTGTTTTGTTTTGTTTTTAACTTAGCTGAAGTCAAGGCCACCTGTGAGAGAGCACAAACAAGATTGATCAAAATCAGTCTTAGTCAAAGCTAGGGAATGCCAACAGATTCAATACCCATGGTACCATTTTGATACCAGGAATTTTGAGATGCAGCAGTGCTCGTCTTTCTTTGCTACCACGGTCAGCTTATGCACAGAGGCAGAAATTCTTCCAAACCTGAAGAAGGCAGGATGTGGTTACAAGTGTTCTAATATGTCCTTATAAGCACCAGAAAAAACTCAAAAGCTACAGCTTAAAGAACAGGTGGAAAATGGAAACTTGTGCAACTGCCACCAACTTCTGCTCCGTCTCTTTTGTAAGAAAGCCAGAATCAGCTGTGGAGCTACTTAGCATTCAGGTGGTTGCAATATCTGAGATAATTGATTAGCTAGAGGCGATATGCAAACGATGTTTGGACTTCCAATTTAGCAAGGCACCTGAAGACGGGTCTCCAGATCTATTCATAGAGTTCAAGTTGAGGAAGTTTAAGTTAACAATGACGACATCCAAAACTTTTGTCCTACTTGTCTTATCCAGAATCACAGATTACCGCATATTTTGTTTGAGACTCCCATTGTAAAATCACCTTGAAATGTTTGTGCTCAATTAATGTAACTGTAACACGAGTTACAGTCACTGCTAGTAAGACTAATAGGCTACTCGGCAGCCATCCTAACATTTCAGTCTGCGTCTTGTCAGTAAAATAATAACGTCAACATTTAAATAAGTGGTCAGCCACCATGGCAGTATTCTAAAACGTTTTAGTAACAGTTTAAATATCTGGCATCCGCCAGTCACTTTGTTTCACTATTCAGTTGTGTGATTCTACTGGTATTGGTACCAACTAATAAATTTCTGGGAATGTGACATTCCTAATTAAAACACAAAGAACAGATTTCATAGGTGAGTTGTAACCAGCAGGTTTCTTTGTAGGGAGATGTTGCAGTTTTGAGAACAACACTAAAATGTTTCAACTGTGTACCATATTGTAAGTTCACAACGAGGAACGCACTATTGTAAAACGCATTCTGTGTAGTGCTGTCACAAACTGATTCATAATAACTTTCAAAACTACTGGAATATGTATTAGCATCAGCAGTAACGGGTAAATCGTTGGAAATTCAGCTTTGCATTCTGTGCCACTTAAGAAGCAGGGAGTCGCATTCAGTTATGGGAAGTGAATCATGTTCACAATCAGATGTATGTATGTATTTATTTATTTATTTATTTTGGTATTTTGTTACTTTTTATTCAGTTGTGTTATTAAGTTTGACAGGCCTAGAGTGCTTGGTGTTCACTGGGTTTTTCATTTCAGATTTAAATAGATTACGTATTTACTTTCGGTGTCACAATTCCCGTCCATCTCATCTGCACAGTGCACCTCGACCCTGCTTCCATTTAAAAATAGATTCAACTTGCATTTTTAGTGCTCCAGAGCAGAGAGTTGCTTCTGCGACACTTCTGCCACGTGGTAGTGCAACATTGTCTGAAGTGTGATGCCTGAATTATGCTTTCGTGGGAAATCTACGTCGTAACCAGCCACACTACAACAAAACCTTCCACATAACCTGACTAAAGAAATGTTACTACATGTTGGGTTGTCTATGTTACACATAGGTTTCCGGTTAAGACGTAGAATTCCTGCTAAAGCATAATTCAGGCATAAGGTTCGATTAGCTTCGGTGTTCATGTCAGTGCTGGAATACAGCACAGCCGATCCTGGTGAAATTCAGCGATTTGAGAGGATAGATGCACTGAAATTAGTTATGTAATATAGCATCAGTCTATTTGATTGTAAGTGGTATTTTCATGTTGTGCTTGTTATGTAGAAATTATACACCAAAGAGTTGATAGATGGCTCAGTTCTGGCTTATAGGGTTGCAGACCTTCAAGTCTAAGGGGTTATAACTACAGTGGACTTTCACAGTGGCACAGTGGGATGTAATTTTCTTCCAAGGACAGATGCTTCGATGATCATAAAATACTAAAAATGTAACATAACATTAAATGCGTCTTGTCATTTGTAAATGTAAAACTGTTAATTTTAAACAAATTATTCTTCCTTCGATTTTTTGATAGATTTTTGGATTTAATCAGCGTTTCCTTGTGTCTCCAGGTGTCT
Organism: Etia nguti; assembly: GCA_015106755.1. NCBI lineage: Eukaryota > Metazoa > Chordata > Actinopteri > Cichliformes > Cichlidae > Etia > Etia nguti. The sequence goes on along the minus strand of VUQG01021153.1, from coordinate 55,120 downwards.
GTATTAGTCATGTGTCACACACGAGAGCTGGCCTTCCAGATCAGCAAAGAGTACGAGCGTTTCTCCAAGTACATGCCCACCGTAAAAGCAGCAGTATTCTTTGGTGGCCTGGCTATCAAGAAGGACGAGGACGTCCTGAAGAAGAACTGCCCTCACATCGTTGTCGGAACCCCCGGCCGTATCCTCGCCCTGATCCGGAACAAGACCCTCAGTCTGAAGAACGTCAAGCATTTTGTCCTGGACGAGTGTGACAAAATGTTGGAGCAGCTAGGTGAGTTTTCTTTGTCTTTCTCTTCCCAGTTTTCACCAAGTCAGCAGCAAAACTGCAGTATTCAGTCGGAATCTGACTCTAATCACTCTTTCACTGTTTATCTTTTTTTTTTTTTTTTTTTTCTTTCCTTTGCG
>VUQG01021153.1:44479-54695 GCA_015106755.1 Etia nguti | reverse complement strand
TTTTTTCCTTCGCGTGGCAGACATGAGGCGTGATGTTCAGGACATCTTCCGGATCACGCCGCATGAGAAGCAGGTCATGATGTTCAGTGCAACACTGAGTAAGGAAATCCGACCAGTGTGCCGCAAGTTCATGCAAGATGTAAGTAAGCAGCGGAGGGCTTCTTCACCTCTGAATGTCTGTTGTTTTATGTGAGACAACTAATCTCCACCACTTTCTGTCTGTACTGAAAACTGTTGCACTGAAGTTTTACCTACCTGCTATCTCATGTGCAGCCCATGGAGGTGTTTGTGGATGACGAGACCAAACTTACACTCCACGGCCTGCAACAGTACTACTGCAAGCTGAAGGACAGCGAGAAAAACCGCAAGCTATTTGACCTGCTTGATGTGTTGGAGTTCAATCAGGTGAGTGAACATGCATCTTTATATTGTTGCAAGCAAATATTTGTTTTCAAAATGTCCCAAACACTCATTGAAATTTGAGGGACGAAGTTGAATAGAAATGGCGTCAGAGGTCTAACTCGGTGCTTCCTGTTGGTGACCTGCGTGTTAATGCCCATGTGTTGCCTCTAGGTGGTGATCTTCGTCAAGTCAGTTCAGCGGTGCATCGCTCTGTCCCAGCTGCTGGTGGAGCAAAATTTCCCCGCCATTGCCATCCACAGGGGAATGGTTCAGGAGGAAAGGTGACTTATAAACTCTCAACTCGTAAACATGCTCTGCTGCGCTTCAAATGTGTCGTGTATTTGCAAGAGCAGGAGGCCTCATCCTTCAACTCGACACATTACTGTCTTCAAAGAGTGCTTCAGACCAGCGAATGCCTGCAGCAGCTGTGTTGATAATCCTCTTGCTGGTTCTGTCCTCCCTCCTTCCCCTTCTTACCCTCTCTCAGGCTGTCTCGCTATCAGCAATTCAAAGACTTCCAGCGGCGGATCCTGGTGGCCACCAACCTTTTTGGCCGAGGGATGGACATTGAGCGAGTGAATATCGTCTTCAACTACGACATGCCAGAAGATTCTGACACCTATTTGCACAGGGTGAGAAATGCATTTCTGAGCCCCTCTCCTTTTTCATATGTTGGAAAGTTGGCCGTCTTAATTGCTCATCGAGCACCATGTGAATGCTAGTGGTAGTCCATATTGCGGTTTCAGAATCAGAATCAGAATCGTGTTTATTGGCCATGTATATGCACAGACACATACAAGGAATTTGGTTCCGGTAGATGGTGATGGTAGATGGTTTGGACTTACTCTTACCTTCTCTGCACCCCGCAGGTTGCCCGTGCTGGTAGGTTTGGGACCAAAGGCCTCGCTATAACCTTTGTGTCAGACGAGACTGATGCCAAGACTCTGAACGATGTGCAGGACCGCTTTGAAGTCAATGTGGCCGAGCTGCCAGATGAGATTGACATCTCATCTTACAGTAAGTGTTTTTGTTTTGTTTGTTTGTTTGTTCTTATTTCTGAATGCCTGCTCTAAAGCATACTGATGTCTTTAATAACATTAGAACGACTGTGATCTGTGGATTAAAGTTTTACAGCACTTTATTATTAAATCATTGCGTTAATGCAGAAGCGTTCCCTACAGAAAATTGTAGTAAACCTTTACTCAGCAACAAGAGGCAACAGTTGGTGCTGTCAGTGTAACTGAAGCGCTCCTCAAATCCTTCACATATTTAACCTGTTGCTGAAACGTCGGTATGCTCAGCTGTTGCTCATCGTTCTGATGTTTTACATGCTCAACTCGTCTCTCCTCCTCTCTCCCTCTGTAGTCGAGCAGTCCAGATGAGTCCTCCGGCCAAACGGCAGTCTGCTCTTCGTGGATCTTGTCTTGTATTTGGAATTAGACGTACTTCACCGTTGATTTGAAAGCTCTGCATTTCCTATGTTCACCAAACATTTATTTTTATTGTCAGTTTTTAGGGGGGTTTGGTTTTAATTTGTCTTTGTTTTGCTTAATGGAATTAAAACTTTTTATAAAATGTCATTTTACTGTTGTGGTCACTTATGAGGATGCTGTCTCTGCTCAGTTTTCATTGGTTTCGGGCTCCAGCAGAGCTTCAGGGAAACCTTCAGAGGAACATGTGATAGGAGTCTGTGCTTTTTCTTTATGTCCAAGCAAGATTTGTATAGGAAATGTTTTGTTTTCCTTCCCAATACAAAAAAAAGTGGCTGTTTGGATGGTAATCAAAAAGTTGTAAAGACACAAATTTGGCTCATATGGCAGCTCTTTCTATGAATTTTTAACTGAATATCCTCCAATAAATGAAGTCGCCACATGAACTGGTAGTGATGAATTTGCAGATTTTGACAAGGCAAAGTATGTCACTGTTTCACTGTATTTCTTGGTATTTTGTTTTAAATATTAAAAATCAAAAAGTGTTAAACAAGTGAAATCTGCTTAGATGATTTAGTAAAAATTCAATATTGGATAAACGACGTCACCGTGCAGTCATAGTGATGAGTTTGCAATTTTATTGCTGCGCAGTAATAATCCAATATTGATATCTTAAGTTCAGTTGGGCAGACACCAATTTATCTTCCCATTAAGGTAACTTTTCTTTAGTGCTAATTAGTGACTCTAGTGTACATGTGTGAATACACGAAATGCCTGCTAAATGTTAACATACTATGGATCGTTGCAGGGCTGATAGCATAGCTGTGAAATTGCAGATATTTTTGGCTGCTCCCTTATTCCCCAAGGGGGCGCCACAGCAGCTGGATCTGCATGTTTGATCTGGCTCAATTTAAACCAGATGCATTTATCTGCATGTTAGGTGAAAGTGTTAAGTGCTACACTGTGGAGTTGCTTTATAATTTAACCCACATGACAAAAAAAAAACCCTCTTTTGATAAATGTTCAGTGATTGTCAGAGAAATTTATTCAAAAAAGCAAAACTATGATGAACTCATTCCAGCTCTTAAAGTCAACTGTCTGTAACCTAACCAGATTCGAAGAAGAGCTGATCACGAGGAACACTTTTTTTTTTTAAGCATAAGATCTTAAGCATGACTCATTACAGAAAATTACAGACTTATTAGTGTACACTACTAGTTATACAGTCATCATGCTTACAAAATTGGCACTTAATGCTCATAAAAGATCTGAACCCTGCCTCGTCCAGTGCTAAACTATACATGGACTACTTCAGTATAATGATTGGCCCTTATACAGCAGATAGAACTACAAAGGTAACGATGTGTCTGTACATAGCTGCACTATAGTTTCCCTCAATAAAACTAAAGATACAATATCAAAACCACAGCATCTTCATGGGCAAAATAGCAATGGAAAACAAAAAAGACTTCTTAGCAAATTTAAAGTTAAAAAGAACCCCTGATAAGGATTTGGGGCAGCAGATTTTTTGTAGTTGAGATGGTAGAAAAAACTCAGGGCAAAAAGTGTAATTTATGGCACAAACGAATAAAGTACATTGGTGCTTCCACTGAGATGAAGTTACCACTGTATACAGTAATAAAAAAAAGTCAGTTTATAATTTCAACTCATCTGTCTGAGGGTACAAGATTAGGCTGTGAATCAAGGTTGCTGTAAGGTGCTCAATCTTTAACCCAAACACCAAGTTGGGTGGATGATCATAATAAAGGGTTTAGGCTATCCATAACGTACAACCTGAAGATAGACTTGACAGTATTAGTGTCCTTAGAGGTAGGCTCCTGCTGACATTTGGCAGCTGTAGACCTCCCTCCCTCCCCCCCCAAAAAAAAAAAACCCACAAAGCTCTTCTCACAGTCGTGTGAAACGACTGGACAGCTTTTCAACAGCATTTCTCAGAAACAGGCCGCACTTTAACACGAAGAGGCTGCTCAGTTACGAGCCACATTAGACAACAGAGCAGTTCCACCTTCATATCACAAATACATTTACCGTGGCACACGCAGCTTTCCAAATTTCATCTATAGAACAAACCAGAGTTAGGCCGATTGTGTCTTATTGCCATCTCGAGTCAGGATTGTACATGGGGCAGAATTAGGCGATCAACTTGTTGGCAACAGAATCCTGAGCGTGTTCTTCTGGTGCTCGCGAAATGTCTCAGTTTCTTGTGAAGGTAAGGCGAGGGGATGAGTCCAGCTGCGTAAACAACCTTTGACATGTTTCCCACTAATGCCTCCAACCACCAAGTTCAACTCCAACTTTATCCATTGTATATACCTCATCTCCTCATTTATCATTTGTCGTTCATCATTAGATATGGCTTTCTGACCACCTGTGACCCCGGGGTCAAGTCCTGGTTCGATTGGCAGTTCCTCACCCTCTCTTGCGTCTCAGCAGTTTTGTCCCTCTGATATTGTTGTTCTGCCACATCGATGCTCCAAGAATAGCAGCGCCACCTTCCCCAGTGGCAGGCCGCTGTGTCATCATGTCTGTCTCAACAATAAATACCAGAGAATAAATACCATAAAATGACCCAAACCACATTCCCGTCAAAACATCTGAGACGAACTTCCATTTTCTACCAACACCATCCTAGTCTTCTTTGTCATTTAGTCTATCAGTTGTCATATACTGGAGTGCGCAGACGTGATTCCAGCTGGTTTGTCAAATCCACACCGTGAATCCATCAGCAAAGGAAAATGAGTGTAACACACACACACACAGAAAGAGTTATGAATGTCTGTGTTTCTCAGCTGTTCCCAAAAACAGTTCTAGGGAACTTTTGAAGCTGGGCACCAACATGGTGTCTTGCTCACACCCATGTTTTACACAAAGATTTATTCACAGTTTAAAGTCTGGCAAGGTCAGAAACAGCTTTTTATCTACACTAAAGCAGGGGCTGGTCACTTTTGCGGTTTCCACATTGTGAGGTACGCCCAATCAGAGCAACATTCCTCTTTTCCGCATTCATCCTCAAATGTTTCGGTGTGTGTGCCGCTCATGGATCCACTAAGGACAGCTACTCTATAATGGGTACTGCTGGGGCGGGGGTGAGGTGGGGGGAGTTAATGTCTGTTTTTATGAAGGAATGTAGGTTTGGCGGGGTAACGCCGCTAGTCCTTGAATTTGTGCGTGTCCCCATAGAGCCACAGCTGTGGGGGCATTATGGCCTCGTTGAGATGGTTGCACTCGTCGCTGCACTTGCACGACTGGATGAACATCACGGACCTGCTGAAACGTTCGCCGTCAGGGCAGGCAAAGGTCACGTTAGCTGTGCGGGTGCGACGTGGCGAGCAGCAGCGGCCGTCCCTGCATACTCCGCAGTAGTTGGGCCGATAGAGGCGAGTGCTCCTACAGCCGGCATACGACAGACGATGTGGCTCTGGGGCCTTATGGGTGCGAGAGCACTTCCTTCCTTTCTGTGGACGGAGAAAGAAGAAAGAAGCAATTCAGTTTTTCCAGTGAAAAGGCTTCACCGGGAGTCTACAGCCGTGCACGCAGGGCTGTGAGGCTCTACTGTTCACCATCCTGGTTTAGCCTGTCACGAGGGGAATGTTTTCCAGTTAAAAGTAAATGAACTGATGTTGATGGCAACGAAATAAAGTAGTGCCCAAATTTAAAACTTGATGCTGATCCTGCTATAATGTCACCAAAAAGATTATAATCACAGACTGTATATAAAAGGTGGACGTGTATATAAACGATAGCAGTTGACAAACAGAGCAAGAGGGGTTCCTGGTTCAAACCCCAGTCTGCATGTTGTCTCTGTGCATCTTAATAGGCCAGGTGCAATTGTTTCTAAAATTGGCCACGGGTGTGAGGAAGATAAAGCAGAACACAAGCTTTTTTTTTTCCATCACATTAACATCTCCCCCCAAAAACACTTCATTTGTGTTTTGTGTACTTTTGCAGCGTTTTCCTATTTTCTTGGTGTTTTCTTAAGTTGCACTGCATTTGACCTCTCAGGGCCACTGTACACTTGATCTCTGAGCTCCTTAAACACTTTCTTGCTAAATTTATGGTCTAAATTACCAATTTGAAGTCTTATCATTTTATAAATTTTGATCAAAATAGCTAATAAAGCATAGTATGCTTCATCGTTCAACTTTTATATACAGTCTATGATTCTAATTTACCCTGAATGTGTACCAAACCTTACATATATCCAATCCAACATTTTATCCAGAACTAAAAAAAAAAACCCTCATATATTGTATTTCAGGAATAGTCAGGGGAACCTCTGGAGAACATGAATATCTGCATAAATTCACCATACATACTTTACCCCTACTAGGTCTAAAGGTTGTCGACATATTTAGAGAATTTGACTGTCTGGGTGATCCATAAAATCTGCTAGCAAAGTGTTCTTTGGCACAGGAGGCATGGGTGTGGTGTGTAGCCGCTTTAAAACTGTGCTCCGGTGAAAGCTTTATGGCTTCATATTTGCTTGGAATTAGAACTGCCACCGTACCACAGAGCAGCATCAAGCAACTTGTTATTCATCGCTCATGACGTGAAAAGCAAAGTTAATGCCATTAAGTGCGAAGACGGGCTGAAGCGAAATAAAAGGCCAGAACAGCAGATGAGCGCCAGAGAAACAGCGTGCCAGCGATAGTTAAGGATTGACACTTGTTCCCATTAAAACCCACAACAGCTCTGCAAACACTAAGAGAGCTCAGAGAAACAGGTGCACAACAAGCCAATCAGCTTCATGAGTGGCTCGAGCCAGGGGGCAAAATGTTTTTGAGAGTGTTTTGTTTGAAATGTGAGAGAGCAACAGAGTGGGCGAAGTGCTCTTTAAATCACACAGCGCAGTCAGTGCCACTGAGTGCAGCTGTCGGCCGTGGTGTCACGTCAGTGAAGGAGACAGAGTTATTCCTCTGTCACAGCACCAAAAAGTTCTCCGATTCACGATTATGTAGTCAAAGCTCAAACTTGATCATGAAGCCAGTGAAAAAGTGCAGCTTAGTGAATAAAGGAGCAGCTGGAAGTAGCATTAAGCAGTTATTAGTCTACGAATTATAGACTGTATATTTTTAAAAAAAATAGACACAGTAAGATGCATTTTGAAGCCTCGGTATTAGCATTTTGGTCACCACCATGATGTTTTTTGGTTTCTTTTACTGTGTATTTGTATACAGAAACTGCATGATCTATGGTGGATTTTACACAGTTTGCCTCCCCTTTCCAGTTATTTCCATCTTAAATCTGTGTTTACAATTAAAATCCCCTGTTATTCATATTAATGCAAGAGTTAAAGTGTCTGACCTGTAGCAAAATGTTTAAAGTTGTGCCTTTTACTTTTTAGTGACTGTGTACACTGCTCAAAATCATATTTAGTAGTAATTTAGTGGTAATTAAGCAAATTAGGCTTATTATATTTGGGTAGATCAAAGTGATGATGACATGAGGATAAGGCCGTTGCCAATTCTTCTAATGACTCCAAAGTGTTGGTAATTAAGTATGTTGGCTGGCCCTCTGCATCTTCAGAGATTGTGATGAAGCTACAGGATGTGTTGTGGCCTACTTCTCGGCATTGAGCACTTGCCATTTAACCAGGCAAGTCTTGCTGATCTCAGCCCTGTTGAAATTTTACTTTTACAATTCAGCTCCAGTAAAGCAGGATCTCATTAGAGCGTTTTATGATCTTTGAACTGAGCCAGGCTGTTCCCTCTAGTTTCATTCTAGTTTTCATATTTACTGTATGAAGACATTTACTGTATTGAGAGTGTTGTCAATCATCACAACCAACCTTCTGTCAGGAAATGTGGAATGGTATTTTCAAAACTTTCAAACTAATTAGCTACACTTTGACATATTCTGATCTACAACAGAGCAGAAGCCACAGAGAAGAAACTGGGTCTCATTCCACTCTGTTTTCATCTCACACAGCAACAGGACTTTGAATAGACAGAATGGATCAGAAAGTGGCTCCAGCAACAGAGGGATTCGAGGGGAGGGGGCTTTATACGTGCCATGATATTAATACCAAACTGCCCCTCGAGAGACGCTTCTTTCCTAAATCTTATTTAGTGTGGTGGCTGGAACTCCGTGGCTGAGGGTCATGAGAAGAAGCTCTGCCTTTATAAGGATCTTTAAAGCATCCAAACACATTCACGCATTCCTCACCTTGACCGGGATGGACATGGAGCTGCAGGGCCGAATGTTGCACAGGCGCGTCTCCTTGATCATCTTACACCGAGCATTGTCATTTGTAACGCGAGAAGAGACCCCCATCCCACAGCTCCGGGAACACTCGGACCAGGAAGTGGTCTGAACCACGCACTCATCACTTGTCTGCCTCCAGGCTATGAGAGATGAAAGAGAGGACATGTGAGGGAGAGCGATGATTGGAAATATTGAGAGAGAGCCAGAGAGCGAAGAGAAGCCAGGTCAGCAGGAGTTAAGCAGGGGGAGTGAAGTGGCTACTGGGAAGTTTGAGGGAAAAGCGGAGGTACACAGATGCACAGCACACTGGCCTTATTCACTAAACAGGCAACACTGACGCACAGAGAGGGTGATTACAGAGAGGGGAAAGCTGGGTGATGGAGGCATGTGCTGTGAGAGAGCAGTGTGTGTGCGAGAGACCGAGAGCACCTCTGGTGTGCAAGGAGCCAGTGGAAAACAAGCCTCACATAAACGCCAAAACACATGCACGGATGCTGGGGAGACGGCTCACAGCGAGGCCGTTTGTGGATCAGATGGCTGAAGTGACTATAGCGTAAACAGGACACTTTACTGTGTAGCGGAAACAGGCGCACTCCACAGCAGGTCACCAAGTCCTCACCTGCCAGGTGCTTGTTTCCACGTGGCTTGCCCCACTTGTGTTCCGCTTCCACCAGTTCGTTGCCAAGGGTATCCTTCTCCTTTTTGTGTTTGTAAGGGTAAAACTTCCGGTAAGGCTTCGAAAAAGGCTTGGGGTAGGGAAACACAGGGTAGGGAATGAACGGAGGGTAAGCGGGAGGCTGGGGTCGGCGATACACCGGGGGCACGACCGTGGTTCCCTTGTGGCAGTCGATGCTGAGGCAGCACTGGCCGGGCACCTTGACCAGCTGCGGGGCAGGGCAGGAAGGCGACGCCAGGGGCATGTGGCTGGGGCAAAGAGGCACGCACCCTACCGCTCCATCGATGCAAGTGCATTGGTGCTTGCAACCAGCTCGGAAGTTCTCGCCGTTTTGATAAATCCGACCGCTGTATTCGCAGGAGCGGCCCTCGGCCTTTGCTGGGAGGAAGAGAGAAGACAGGCGAGCTGGTCAGAACGCTTTTAGGAGCACACACTTAGTCTTTAGACATCAAATAGCAAGACTTTTATGTGACTGTGTATTTAATGTGTGTGGTGGACAGATAAAAGGAGAGAGGGGACAGAAGCACCATCTCCACATTTAAGAAGCAAACACTATTCTTAGACCAGAAAGGGAACGTTGACTTGTTTACAACGTCCTTTCCCTTAACACCCTGAGAGGGACTCCCCACACAACACCCCGGATACCCCCGCCCCCCCGTTATATAGCAACACCCCCAAATAAACACACATATAAAAATACCACTGTCTGTGCATGTGTGTTTGTGTGTTTCATGGGCCTGTTTGTGTACACACTGCAGCACTTATATAAATACCGGGGCTGGCCAGGTTTCAGTCACAGGCTCATGAAGGTGCTCTGTTTTTTGAAACGTGGCACAAGCTTCAAACCTCAAGCCCCTATCAAAGAGAAACCCCAACCGCCCTGGCTCAGAAGCCAGATTCCCCACCCTGAAGTTACACATTGCCTTACTTCAACCCCCAAAGCTGTGCCTGATCTAAAGCAGGGGTAAAAAATAAATAAATAAAAATCACCACTTCTCAACTCTTCAAACCCCCACCACCCCTGCTCTGCCACCTCTGTGATACATACCCCTGCAGATGCCATGGGTTCGGCCCACATCATTGCCATAATTGCACTCCAGTCCTTTATGGTGGTCGCAAGGGCGCCCCTCGTGACAGTCTTGGTTTAGCTGGGCAGCACACACCTTGCAGCAGCCGCATCCGTCTGGGACTGAACTTACCCCTGGGGAGCAAGATGGAGGCACTGCTGGGCACTCGCACACCACTGGACACTCAGCAGTCACCTGCAGGAAGGGACAGAGTAATTTAACCTTCTGCACCATAAGGAATAAAGAGAAAAATCACACTGGAACCAGGAGGACAACAGATTGACTCATGTTACCCAGATCACAGAAACTCCTCAACGTGTATGTATGAGTGAGTGTGTGTGTGTGTGTGTGTGTGTGTGTGTGTGTGTGTGTGTGTGTGTGTGGCTTAAAACACTGCCTGAATACTCGGCACTGTC
>VUQG01021153.1:5809-20696 GCA_015106755.1 Etia nguti | reverse complement strand
GGGGGGGTTCCACCCACCTGAGACATGCTCCAGGGCACATCGCTGGTAGCACATGACATAAGCATCTGTCAAATGTTGATTGGTTGACAAGTGGGCCAAAAACGTGCAGGGAGTGATAGCAGAGTACACCAGGAAAGGGAGAACAGCGGAAAAAACTAGCAAATCTTCAAGGATCAAAAGTAAAGCATGAAATGACAGATGGTGGCTGCAGTGACACTTTTCAATGTTTTTGACACTCGGTTTCACTTCAGCTCTTTGTATGTTATAACTTCGCTCTTCTCCGTGGTTAGCTGACGGAGCAACAACAGCACATAGAGTGGCCCACAGACCAGTTGTACCACATACTTTGAACACTGCCTCCATCTGACAACAGAGCTCGCTGCAGGCAGATAGGCAGTCCCCGATCACTACCGCTGAAATGACCATATCAGAGTTATCTGCTCTTATCAAGGTTATTATAGTTAACTGAAATTAAACAAACAAAAAAAAAAAAAAGTCTTCTGAAAAATATAAAAACTATCCATGCATCTATCTTCTACTTAGTCAGGGTCATGAGGGGCTGGGGCCTATCCCAGCTGTCATAGAGTGATAGTAGGGCCCTTCCTGGGCAGATCACCAGTCTATCGCAAGATTAACATAGAGACACAGGCAACTATTCCCACCTATTGGCATGTTAGTCACTAATTAATCTAACCCCTATAACTGCATGCCTTTGGACTGTGGGAGGAAGCCAGAGTACCGGAGCAGAGATGGGAAGAACATGGCATGCAGAAAGGCCTCGGCCTGATGGTGGTTTCAAACTCAGGACCTTGCTGTGAGGCAACAGTGCTAACCACTACACCACCGTGTTGCCCATTAAACCTAAATTAAACAATTTTATGAATTTGGAAAACTAACAAAAAAAATGGAACATTTTCAAACAATAAAAACTAAACTGAAAGAAGAAACTAAACTGAAACTAAACTAAATTAAATAAAAGTCAAAACAAAATAAATATATAAAAGTAATTCGAAAATGTGAAACTATAATAACTCTGGCTCTCACTGACATCATACAGAGTCAATAGTAGAAAAAAAGGCCTGAAACTGAGTCCTAAGAAAAGTCCAACTCCTGAGCTTTTGACTCGCATTACTGGAAGCTTTGGTGATTTTGAACATCTACCAATGCAGCAGCATATACTAACAGACAAAAGCATAATAGTCAGGGTCCACAAACAGATGGGTGATAAATTCAAGTGAAACACGAACCCTTAAAGCAGACAGTGTAGACATTCAATGGCATTTTTATGGGGACACAGAAAAAGTGAAAAAACATTTATTTTCCACCACTAACGTCTCCCTGCTGGTTGTGGCATGTGCGTTGGCCCTGTGCCTTCAGGGCCTGCTCAACAAACCGGGCTCAGATCACCCAATCTGAATCCCGGAGGGCTGCTTGAAGTAAACAGGTTCATATTGTACTTTCCATTCTCCGGCATAGACTTTGGCATTAGCACCACAGGACTTTCATCTCTACATCGTTCACCCTTTCCTACCACATTCCTGCTTTCCTGTTCTCCATTCCCCCACTCTCTCTTTATCCTTCATTTCTTTCCACAAGGCAATGTTAGAGCCTTTTTTTTTAAACAGCCAGGTGAAAATAAATGTCAACATGTATTTCCCTCCTTTCACACTAATTAGATCATCACCTGCGGCGGTTCCCATGCAGTGTTAACACGTCTGATCACGAAGCTCGGGTTACTTGTCGAGTGAGTGAAAAGTCACATAACTGTTTTGCACTTTATCTTACCGTGTTTGTTCTTCAGATCTAATCTCATATCTGACAGGTGGATGGCTGCATTTCAATTTCCTTCAATTTCCTTGGAAAAAAAAAACTGGAGATGTGTTGGGACTCGCCCAAAGGTGCAGGTGGACTTTTTAAAAGGATAGTTGCGTGTTAAATTACACAATTTAGTTAAATGCATCACAAAAATAAATCCACATTACCTGGTTTCTCACATCTAAGAGCTTGGGAAAGTGTGGATAAAGTTTTTATACTTAAAAAAAAATCCCTCTGGTGGAAGCAGGAGCCAATAGGCTGAAATTACTTGTATATAGTGGTGACAGGATGACTGAGTTTTTAAAAATTGTTTAACAGTGAAAAATTCAAGGCCATCGGCAACCATGCTGCCAAAGTGTGGGTCAGACACTCAACTGCACACTGGCCTTCCTGACCTCCTTTTAGAGTGGAGACAGCCTGTTTACAGAGAGGAGTGCTCCACTTTTAATACATCTTATGTGTTTAAGCAGACAGAGGTGGGTGTAGAGTTTCAACAAACCGTTGCCTGGGTTTATGTTACACCTTAAAAAAAGAAAGACACAGACAGATATGTAATATGAGTAGCTGCAAACAATAACCCAGGCAAGCCTGCATGTGTATGATTTGTCTGCTATCTGACAGCAGAAACGAAATCAAACATCTGGAGCCATCCGTGCTAGTTGTTTAGCACGGCGCTCAAGCCAGACTAGACACCTCTGACACACGAGGGGAGACCCTGAGTGATGCAGTTCATGCTGATAGTGACTGGTACTTATATGGTCATAAAAATCCTTAGCATGCACATACCTCTCTCATTAAACACAGCTTTATCGGTAACCTCCTCCCTCCTCTCAACGCTTTCAAGTTCAGTTTTTCCTTTTCTTTTTTTTTTTTGTCCCGCCTCTTCGCTGTCACCCCTCTGGCCTGTGTCCGCATTTAGAAGAAGCTGATTGGACAAAAGTGTAGAGGATTAACAAAGGACGGCGGCCATTGGCCAGGGGGCGGCTATAAGATAGCTGGGTCCCGCCTCATCCTGAACCCCACCCCGTGCTCCGGCGGGCAGTTCGCTGACTGAAGTTAAGCGAACCAGTGACCAGCCAGTGGAAGAGGGAGGGAAAAAGGAAGAGGGGGAGAGAGAGAGAAAAAAAAGATAGAAAGAGCGACTGACTGAAGTGGAGGAAGCGAGCTCTGTAGTTTAGCCTGAACTCTTCGAAGCTGCTGCCGACAGGAAGATAAGTTTGTCTCACTGCGACGCTGACTGAGCCACACGGTTGTTGTTAGCCACCCTCTTAAAAAAGGCATCCTGCACCCAAAAAGGAGGTAATTTCTTTCAACTTGAACACTTTTTTCTGCCATGCTTTCTCCCTGTACTCGTTTCTAACTCGTGCAATTCGCTTGTCGCCGCAGCAGCAAGTGCAGTGAACCAGGAAGCAGGGCTTTTTTTTCTTCTTCTTTTTTTGGCTAGTTCAGCGCTGCAACTAGAGCAAGCTGCTCTGGGTGGAGTGGGACCTCCGTCACAGATTTAACCCGAGCTTTATTTAACTTCACAGAACTTTAATATTCATTTAATATACCGACCATAAACTTTTAATACACGAGTGAGTGTGCAGTATGTAAAGCGTAGGTCTCAGAGTACAGCCTCAGCGTTGTGGCAGCTCGCGAGAAGCTAAAAGTCTTAACGGTAGAGGCAGGAAGTGATTCGCTTGAATGAATGGCACCGTGGAAGGAAAAAAAAAAGAGCCGGGGGAGAGTTTGAGCTCAAGAGAAGAGGTGGAAATTCAGGCTATCCGAACACCGGCTCGGTGTAAGATATGAGTGCTTAGTTTGTGGTTGAACTTGTCGGTGTGTAGCGGTGGGAGACAGACACCGAGTGTGGCCTGTAATATGTCTGGCTGGCAGGATGACGTCAGTGGATCGACGAGCTGAGCGCCGCTGACCAGCCTCACCCTTACTGAACCATATCACCTGCATGTCTGTGCACTGCTACTGCCAACATGGTGGCACCAGGAATGCTTAAACAACGCTGACAACATGAGGAACACATTTGACTGTGATTTTTGAGAGAGGCGCAGAGAAGTAATTTAGTGGGACAAACTCGTAGGAGCTGGGCTAATATGGATGTTTCGGAAGCTTAACTTGTACTATGTGATTGTCTTTTAAAAGTACATATTTCTAGATAGATTTATTGATAGAATATTCTAGTTCACCTGGGAGGCACTTAACATTTATTATCGCTTAAGATAAAAGTCCACTGGCTTTCCAGTAAAGCTAAGGTTTCATTCTTCATACACTCATTGATTGCCTGATATGAAAGCGGTGTTTCCAGTCAGCATTATTCCAGGCCAAGATAGTGAAGAACGAAAATAGAGATGCGTGTAAAAAATGCAGTGAATGTTATCCACACAGAGGATCTAAAGTCATTAAGGGGTGAAACAGAAGGAAGTATTTCACAGAGGGAGATGGGCATTACGATAAAAGATGTGGTTGTTATGTAGATGAGCCAGATGTTAAGTCAGAGTGGTTTCTGCAGTGCCAGCTGAAAATGACCAGGTTTGTCTTGTAATTACAGTGTGGTCCACTCTGATGAACATTAGCTGGGCAGCGTGACTTTTTCCATTTTACATAAGAGCTGTAAGTGCTCGTTATCGGCTCAGTCGGAGTGCATTTTTATTTGTGCAACCCAGTGACCCAAATTTACCTCAAAAGGCTTTACGAACTGTAAAACATGAGACGCCATGTAATCTTAGAGCCTCGAAAGTCATCACGGGAAACTTTGAGTTCAAGTTCGGGCAAAGTGTGCATGGGTCTGCAGTGGAAATGCTGATCTGCAAGGGCTTCATAACAGTCTTCTGATAACTTCCCAGGACACAGATTACAAAAAAGCATCTCTAGTTAGTTCAGGCTCAAAGAGAACGTGCGTGTTACGGCAACATTTGGGCCAATCACAGATTTTCAGTGTCCCATTCAAATCAGACCCAATCATGTCACGCCAGTGTGCATCCTCCTGAGTGATGTGCTTTGTCAGTGTGATTTGTTTGCATCCGTTAGATGATGCATAGTTGTTTGCACTCAGGGACTGAGGAACGCACCCTCTCTATTCATTTAGGCTATGACAAGCACGGAAGTTCAGCATTTTGGGGGAAAGAATGCACAAAGTCTGCGTCAAATCAGACTTGGGGATCCCAGCAGCTCTGGCACTCCTCCACCCAAACCTGCTTCTCATTGTAGAAGGTGTTAGTGGTCTCAGAGGGAGGCAGCGTGGCACCTTTTTGCTTTTGAACAGAAGTGCTTATTTCATATCAGTTGGTTTCTGCCAAGGAAGTCTTAAACCACGGTGCAAGGTTACTACAGTAACAATGCTTGCAGGCTGAGCAGTGAGCAGTATTAGTCATTGTAGTAGCAGAAGAATAGCCACAGCTTGTGCAGAATTCTTCTATAAATGGCATCTCAGGATGACGTTTCTCCGGATGAGTCTCTCTGAGAGCAGCAGTCATGTGCTGCGATGCTTGAGAAATAAAGTCTGATGCTTGAAAGGTCACATGGGGTGACATGTTGTATGTCATATCCTGTTATTTGCAAGAGTCATTTTGGCAAATTAATACATTGTGCAACATCATCTCTGGAGGCCAGTTCTTCTCTCCCATTGCCAGTTTCGGTGCTGTTATGTAGCCCCCCTGCAGAGATCGTTACATTCCATCATTCATGTGTCAGCAATGTCCATACTCGAGGCCCTCCTGGGGGGGCGGCAGTTATGTACTGTAGTCCTGACAAAATTGAATGCAGGCCTCTTTTAAAATGTGAACAGGGTGCTGGTGTGCGAGGCTGTTCAGTCTTTTCAGAGTGATACGGTCTGAGGGAACTTGCCTGTGGATGTTTAGATTTCATTGAAGGGTGGATGTCCCAGCTGGGGAAGATTACTTGCAGGCCCCTTGCTTTTGTTGCTCTGTGGAGAGGGCAGTGT
This sequence comes from Etia nguti, assembly GCA_015106755.1. NCBI lineage: Eukaryota > Metazoa > Chordata > Actinopteri > Cichliformes > Cichlidae > Etia > Etia nguti. The sequence continues at coordinate 14,941 of VUQG01021153.1, read as the reverse complement.
GACATTATTTGGCACATTGCGATCTTTTACCCAGTCTCAGTGTTCTTTGAAGAAATGTCAGGTATTCCTACTCTTTGCCTTTTTGAACTAGATTTGAACGTGCAGTAATTCCTGCAGTTTAGATCGCCAAGAAAAACAGATTGGAATATGTGCTGGGCTTTTTTAGGGCTGACATTAATGGGGTATACTTGAATCAATTATGATACCTGTCTGTTGAAAATGATGGAAAAAAGGTTCTGGCTTTCTAAAATGTGACTTTACTTTAGTTTAACCTTTTACCTTTTCTTGAAGTAGTTTCTTAATGTTCAATAAAATAGTAACGTTGAAAATCGTGTGTGTCTTTGACACAAGATTCACAAATATAAACAAAACATTCCTGTCAGAGGAGATTGCCAAGTTTTTGTTTTTTTTTGTTTTTTTCATTGCCCATAGAGCCGATCATATCCTCTCTCAGTATGCAGCAGTGTCAGCTGCGAACGACACTGGCTTAAACTCATTTGTGTATTAAAGGCAGTATCAAACATTAACACATTTGAGCCTGTGGAGTCTGAATGCAGTATATCATTAATGCTGGCCTTTAAATCAAGTCATTCAATCTGCTGCTTTCTCTTGAATGTCTCTTCTAATTTAGCTATGCCTCAGGTAGTGGTTGACCCGACTGCTCTCAAAGATATGCAAACCGTAGGGTTTTCTCTTTTCTTTCTTTCTTTCTTTTTTTTAAAAACTGCTCTGTATTTCCTTGTTGTCTGTCTCCTTATCAGACCTTTCTCTGTGACCTCTGTTCACAGTGCATGTTCTTCGTTTCACCTCCCCTGTCTCTTTTCCTCTGCTTATACACCCCCCGCCTCCTCCCTCACAGCACACACCTGTGAGATTTCAGTAGAACCCAACAATGCCAGGAAATGACTGTGCTCTGAATTAGTCTACATAAACAAAAGATTTTAGGTCTTGAAGGACAGACCTTGACTTATGCCTCCTTGTGGCGATGGCTCAGCAGATGGTGCTTCTTTCTGTTTGGTAACACTAATTATGCGGTATTGTTTGATTAGAGATTACAGTCATACAGTTGAGCCTTCTCAGAGTGCCAGTTAATGATCATACCTAGTTTTTTGTTTTTTTTTCTGAGATTATATGAAGTGGCTATCCAAAATCTTGTCTTGTAGAAAATTTTTCAATGTTCTAGTTAGCAGGCTTTACTCATTCATGTAAATACACGTTTTTCAGTGTGAACCAAGACAAAAGCTAGGTGGAGGTTAACAGGGCCTGAAACGAGGAAGGTGGATAATCTGCACTGTAGTAAAACTCAGTTGCATTTCTGCATATGACCTAAATGTACTTTGGTCGTGGTTGGGTCGGCGTGTGTGACCTACACACCTGTTTTTGTAACTGTGCGGAAAGCAATTGATACTTGGGAGGTAGTGAAACACAGCTGTGCACTATGAACTTTGAACCATGCTGAGTAATAGGTCTAGTATCTGACTCCCGTTGGACAGTTTATTCGCATGTTAATCCAAAATTTGACTATATGCCAGCTGTTCAGGTTGTCAGACTGTCATGTGGTTCTCCAGACTGTTAATGTGTCGTTTCATGAGATGATGATTTTATTTATTTTTTAAAAAAAGCAGCTTTGTATTGTCTGAATCTCTCAAAGGGAGTGACCCAAGTAGCGATAACAAGTGATAAGGCTGAGACAAACCGCATGGCAATCCACTAAGTAGAAGCAGCGGATGGAGGCCGTCTGCTGGTAGAATTAATTGTATAGGAGCATACGAGAAGTGAAACAATAAAGTTAGTAGACTTCCTTCACTGTGTCTGTCAGAAATCAAATGCGTAGCTGTTCCAGTGCAGCTTTCCTCCTAAGAAAGATTGCTGCTGACAAACAGAAATGTGTATCTTAACTCCCTTCTGCATTCTTTCACTGTCTATTAAAAGGCTTACGTAATGATCGGTGAGCTATCACATAGTCAATACTGTTGGAGTGTTTTTGTAAAAGGGCAGGCGAAGTAACCAGTCGTTTGGGCTGTGGTGTAACAGGGTGGTTGTTTCAAAAATAGCTGTGAAATTTGTTCTGTGACCCTGAAACCGTTGAAGTTGTCAGGCAGATGACCCATTTCAAACGATCTGCCCTATTTGTCATTTAAATCAACATCGAATCTTCACTATTGCTTGCATTGGGTGGAGGTGAAATGGATATATTGGAAACGGACGATTAAAAAAGTAACATTGAAATGTTTGACTTGAGGCAGTATGTGGAAAGATCGTGTTCCCTCTCCAATTCCATTTCTGCACATTCTCCACCGTAAAAACTCGTGTTGTGATCAGATGCAAGAAAGTTGACTTAAAGTAAAGGAATTGCTTGAAAAGGTCAACTAGAATGATATGTAGTGGTTGTGCTCATAGGCTGTATATTAAAGATGGACTTGGCAGTGTGATGGCACCTCTTGGTTAGTCAGCCTTGTAGTGTTGCGACTTTATCGACTTGGTGTTTTTAAAATTTGCAAGATTGAGTGGATCTGACTAAGAAACTGAGAGACAATAGTAGCTCTCCGTCTACCTACACATGTAGGCCACGTCAATAGCATACACTTCTTTATATTTTTATGCTTTATTGTGGTCGTCCATTCATAAACTAAAAAGAAAACGTAAACTACTTACTACCATAACCAAAGGAGTTGCCCCTTTCCTGACCAATAGAAAAGTATGTCCATCTTCTGTATACAGTCCATGTGCTGAAAAGTGAAGTCACTGTGCAAGTGTATTAAATCTGTACTCTTGTACTAATGCTCAAAAGGGCCTGACTTCTGTCTGTGAAAAGAAGTGCATTAGTTTAGAAGTTTGAGAAGGTAACCTGGTTCTCATTTGACTGACTACATCAATTAATGAATTCCCCAAGAGTTTATGGTCTTAGGAGCTGGTTTTAAGCATTATTTAAAATAGTATAATGTTCATTTTGCAAACAATGGTCTAATTTTCAGTAAAGAAAGTAAAGACTGAGAAATAACTGTTGCATGGGGTTCCCATACAAATCCACCTCCCATTCTTTATTTCTAGTTTAAAAATAATGATATTAAAAAAATTAATGGCCAAAATGCACAAGCAAGATCTTCACAACAGAACTTCATAACCAGTAGGTGACATTATGGTGGCTGTGTCTGCCTCTGCATACAGTGGTTGAAAAGGGCCTGCTTGTGCCACTAACACTGGCACTAATTTTATGAAGGCAGGCCTAACCAAACTCTCATAGTTCAATTGTTACATCCACCATTTTGCTATCAGTCAAATCTAATTCAGATGAACACACTTAAACATGACTGTGGTGTCGGTGAAGAAGTTCACTAGCTCATCTGATAAGGTTGTGGAGGGTCAGACTAAAGTCTGAGGTCATATGATGTTGTAGGGGCCCCTAGCTGCAAGTGGTAGATGGCAGTGGCTAGCTTACAGTGCAGTGAAATTGGATCCTGGTTGGGGCAGGAATGTGAAAAGTAATGTGGAAAGTGATGTAGGTCTGTCATGCAGTGTGGTTATTTTTCCAGCCAGGGCTTAATTTACTCCTCAGCCCTCAGATCTGCTCAGCATGGGCTCAAGAAAAGCGCCACCTTTCTTCTCGTCGAAAGACTCGTACACAACAAGTTCCTCAAATGGCAAAATAGTTTTCTCAGCTTGTCATTTCCTCTTTCCTCCTCCCCTCTCTTCTCCTTGCCCCACCCTTGTGCCACTTCCAGAGGAGGAGGGTGAAGGCGGTAGAGAGAGTTGACGTGTAAGCCCATAATGAATTTTGACTGACTCGGTACCTTAGCAGCTCCTGTCTGGCACACACTTGTGTCATGAGAGGGCAGACTCGAAGCGATCAGCTCAAACTGCAAGGGGGTCGAATGCAGTAAAGCTACGACAGAGGAGGCATTGATGCAGTAAAAATAGACAAAGTAGTATTTGTTGGAATGAGTAACATAAACGGATGAAGGGTGTCAATGGGGCAAAACAATGTCCACAGCATGAGAAAGGCAACTGAGGACGAGCAGGCTTGGCTGAGCTTATGCTAGTGAGATGCTGTGATGAGATGCTGTTGGTGGGAGTACAGTGTTATTGACTTTTCTGCTGTTCTATTAATAATCCTGCCAATGTCAGCTCAGCACAGCTGGTTTTATGGGTTCCTTTCAGCTGGAGAAGGAGGGTTTGACTCTACATGGTCAAGCTGTGGTGGAGGTTGTCACGACTCCAGTTTTTTGTTGGTTTTTTTTTTAAACTGTAGCTTAGTGAGGTGGAAAAGAAAGACGGGTGTTTTTAACTGATGGATGGAGGGTCTCAGTTTTAAAAGGACTTGCGTTCACCTGCTTTCTAAACTTTACGTTTCCCTTTTCCTTTCCTCGTTCCTCCTGCACTTCGTTCTAAATGTCCTGTCTCCAGCATTACTTCCTCTGTTTGGAACCACACTGCTCTTTATGATGTAGGTTTGCACACCGGCCTTTGTTCTCGTCCTCGTGTTGTCTTGTGGTTTCTCTTCCTCTTTCAGTCAGATTGTCTAATGGGATAGAGCTAACTAACTCTGATTTCTTAATGTATTTGAATGGGTTTTCAGTCATTGCCCATAAAACTTTGCTAAGTGCTGGTTTCAGGATGACTGTGTCCAAGTATCTGCCACCATGTAATCACTTAATAAGTAATCTGTTTTATGAAAATCTAGATGAGTTAATCTCATTGAAAGTTATGGATGCATTGGCAGCAGAGCTTCAAGAACATGAATCGTGATCCTCAAGCGGGGGGTGGGTTTCATGAGCTTTAATGCATAGTGTTTTATCTCAATGTCAAGTCGACATCCATGACTTACTGTAACTGTTAAGCTCTACAGGGAAAAGCCAAGATCTAAAATTGGCTGTTCTTTATCCCTCGTCTTCTACCTTCTATATAGAACAGCCCTTGCCAAGCTAGAATAGCTGCTGGGAGTAATTTTAGACCTCATTGCTCTCTGGAGAGCAAGTTTGAAGTATGTCACGGTTATCTGTGTCAGGCATGTGAGTCGGACTATGGCAGACGTCATTGTTAGATTGGACTTTAGTCCTCCTCTTCTACTGCTTGGCTGATTCTTTGTTTTATAGGTGATGGTAAACTGACTTTATGTGGATAGGACAGAAACATTTTGAGTAAGTCATACATAATGTAACCGGGAATGGACGAATAGAAAAAAAATCTGTGGATTAATTGGTAAGAAAAACAACTGCTTGCAGCAGTATCCAAACATTAAATGTCTAAACTGCAGTTTCTTATGAAAGACCTCTGCTTAACATTAATTTAAAATGAATAAACTAGCTAGTATTTGATCCTTAAGCAATTTGACTGCAGCAACAGATGGTGTGTGTATTTGTTAAGATTATTTGATACTTTTTATAGTGGCCTGGCAAACATGTCTCCCTGTACCTTTGAATCATAGCAAGCTAAAACAAACCAGAGCGCTGGGTGTGTTCTGTTTCACTTCTTGTTTTTGACAGACAACAAAGCTGCAGGGATTATAATCAGTTATGGCTCGTATACAAACTCTGCACGGGGCCAACTGATCTGAATGTAGATGGGCAAGTAATGGCCAAAAGAACTTTAAAGGACTATGGGAGCACTACAAGGAATGAAGAGTGCTTAAAAGTATGGAGTGATGTTGAGTGAAACCCCTAAATGCACACTTGACATGCTAATGTGACAGGAAGAAGCCCTAGAAAATGGGTTTGAGAAAGATGTAAGGGGGGAGGTATATAGGACAGAAATTTGTGGAATGCCTTTGCATGCTGTCTCTCCCTGATAAAGAGTATGGGAGGAATGTGACCCTGAAAAGACTGGATAAACAAAAGGGGAGGGTGGGTGCTGGTGTTAGGGTTGTGCACAGGGAGTCTGAAGGCAGAGGAGGAAACTTGTGGCCAGCTAAGAGGGAAAGCAGGACAGAGTCTCCCCACGTTCTGTTTAGAGGATGGGGTCTGTAGACCACAGATGAGCTAGTGGGCGGGGCGCACAGTGATGGACGTCAGCTGTGGTTTGGCCTGACAGAGTGTTGATGGAGGACACAGAGCAGCAGGGGTCATGAGAAGAATGGCTCTGCCTCTGCTTTCTTTCTCAGAGCTCAGGGTTAATGTGCTGGAACAAGCAGCACTTTTGTATCTTAGTACTTTTTTTGGTTTAGGTCCTCTAGAGTCTGTCACATTGAGAACAATTTATGAATGCTTCAGAGTTTAAATGTTGTGTCCCTTTGGCTGAGAGTCTGCACTGTTGTAACAAACTATACACAAATTCACTGTACCTATAAAATTGTGTCTTTAGGAGCAAATGTGTGAGCTGTGAAGTTACACTGCTGTTGAACTGCTGACAGCTGAAGGAGAACGTACATGGCTTATTGTCAGGCTCTGGAAATGCAAGGCTTGTAAATCAGTGGTGTGTACAAGCAGCATTTTATTATGCTTAGCATGAGTAATTTTAACCTTGTCCCACTGGACCTGCAGCGTGAAATTGCTCTCATCAAACACTTGACTTCCTCTATGTATTCATTTAGACACAATCATGAGTACATGCTGAGCCCGACCCCTGGTGTGTTTTTCTTGACGTTTGCATATGAGTGACGCAGCATATGCAAACTGTCTGTGTGCTTGGTTCCCCTCAGAGGTGAGGGAACACTAGAAAAGACCAAGAACCCTAGTGATGCTGGGAAATTTGGTGTAGGTTTCCCACTGTGCTTGAATGATAATTGAGATGGTAAAGGCTGGGGTGTCGGTGAAAGCAAACTACGTTTGGTTAATTTGCTCACAGCGTCTCTGCACTCACTGTTTGAGCGGTTTGGCTGTAGCCTGCTCGCGCCTTTTTTCTTTTCTTTTCTTTTTTCCTTTTTGCTTGCCTTACTGGTTGTACTAGTCTAGTCACTTTCCATATGGGTTAAACCACAGCACTCCCTGTCAGCAAGCTGTTATTTATAAGCTTTTAAACATGCATAGACTAGGCTGAGCAGAGATTTCAATCTATATGATTAGACCTGATGTTTATCTTTGTGTTGTGTGTAATGTGAACTGCAACATTCAGTGTGAATCTCATTTGTTTTGTATTCATTTATAATTCATGAGTTTTATCAAGCTTGGTAGTTCTCCTACTTGATAGTTTTGCAACACATTAGTGAGAGAGGAGGCATTTTTGGATGGGCCTCAAGGTGTCTACTCAGTATCCATTGGAAAGGGGAAAGTACGAATGACTTGTATGTGGGTGGCACCTCACACAAACATTTAAACTTTCTCTAAATAATAAACCAAAAGAATCAAGCAGGAATGTGAAAAGGGACTTTTCCTTTAGTTCCTGCAACCTCTTGATAAGTGCTATAATTCATCAACCAGTTGATCTCTCTGAAATCAAACGAGCACCATGACCAGCCAGTAAAACACTGTGTACTGGAGCAGTGAGCCAAACTGGAGGCACCCCTGTTGGTACTGCTGTCTCTGTGATCCAGACACATGTTTCTTCCCTGCCGCTTGAAATTTGATTAGGTATTCACAGCATTTAGCCTCGGAGTAACAGAGCCTTGTTTGACCCGTTTCCTTTATGCCAACGCAGATCCGTATTGCTCTTGTACATTCGTGGTGGCCTGTGCATTCCTCAGAGATTACACGTGAAGACAGATGGATACCAAATAGAGAGGGAGTAAAACAGGAAATTACATGTAACAGATTTTCTTTGAAGATGTGAAACTGCTAATTAGATTTTAGTGTGACACCAATCTCCCTGCACCACTAACGACAAGCAATGTTTCCTTTTCTCTCTGTAAAACAGCAACCATGTCGGATGCAGACAAGTTTCTGTACGTGGACCGTAATGTGGTCAACAACCCGCTGGCACAAGCTGACTGGGCTTCCAAGAAGCTGGTATGGGTGCCCTCGGAGCGCCTGGGGTTCGAGGCCGGCTCCATCAAGGAGGAGCATGGCGACGAGTGTGTTGTGGAGCTGGCAGACTCTGGAAAGAAGATCCGAGTGAACAAGGATGACATCCAGAAGATGAACCCTCCGAAGTTCAGCAAGGTCGAGGACATGGCCGAGCTCACGTGTCTGAATGAGGCATCCGTGCTGCATAACCTGAAAGAGAGATATTACTCTGGTCTTATATATGTAAGTATGGAGCACTGACCTTCTGTTGCTCTGTTCATTCTGTCTGCTGAAATCTAATGTCCACAATAAGCTACTAGATGTGATTTAAAGGGGCCTGTTATAATTATATTCACCCACATGTTATTAATCTTGGATTTTACTATAGCAGCTTTGCATGATTCAAGGCTTAAGCTGCAACTGAAAATGACATTCAATTAAATGATGCGCTAATATGCTGATTTTCTAATAGTGAACATAGTGATTGCAAAATGTATTTTCTTTATTTGACTGTGGACCCATTATGCTCACATCAAACTGTATTTTAATTCTAGGGCTTTTTATGATTCACAGTTCAGAATAATTTATTACACTGGGCTTTGGTGCAGCGCCTGACCTCATCCTGCCTGAAGCAAGCTGTTTCAGCTCTTCTTCCTTTGAAGAAAAAAACAAGCTTTGTTTTGATTGGCTTCCCCTCATAAACAAAAGGTCTGATCAGCAGTTGGGTGTGGCTAGAGCTGTGTGTAAGAGATGACCATATTAGGGATGGCTGCTATCACTGACATCATACAGACCCAAGAGCAGGAGGAAAAACCACAAAAAAAAAAAAACCCAAAGACTTTGCTTTTGGCTCATGGGGGTTACTTCCTCATAGACTTGCCTCATTATGTCAAACATTAACCAGGTTACTATTGTTATAGAAAACAAATGACAGGAAAAAGGAAGAGCATAGCTGTTCCCCACTGGCTTATAGAAAACAATCTACTCTTCAACCCTGTCCAACCTCCTAATTATCTTGTTAAGCTCCAGTGCAATGACAAATCATACACAATGGCTTTTCTTATAAAGAATGTGAACAATCTTTTAACGTACTAGTGGTATTTCAGCAGTCTTCTCCCTCAGCATTGTCCCACTTTGTCTCTCTTGTTTGATGTGTGTGTGTGTGTGTGTGTGTGTGTTTCGGAGTCTTGTAAACAGGAAGCTGTAGGGAACAATACAGTCGGGAGTGTGAGAGATATGAAAAACAGTTTTGGCAGAG
>VUQG01021152.1:11840-33885 GCA_015106755.1 Etia nguti | reverse complement strand
TCCAAGCCAAAGACTAGAAAATATGATGAAGCATATCTTGCCTTTGGCTTCACCTGCGCAACGGCGGTGCCAAGGTAGGGCTCCCTGACAGAATTTGTTTCCCCTGCATCAGGAGCACACGCTGGGCTGTCCAAATCACGGACAAACAGTATCCCACATTCCTGATTTTTAGTTCACAAACATTTCTTATAATGAAATTTTTGGCGATGTTAGCTCTTTATACAGTAAAGTTACAGTGGGATACAAATACAATACAATATCAGGCTGATCCTGCCACAATTTGTTCCCCCGGTTCAAATCACGGACAAACAGTATCCCACAGCTGTTTATGTTTTTAAACCCATTTTGCACAGAGAGACATTTTTTGAAAAATGTATTGATGGCAGTGTTGAATATTATTACACAGTTAAAAACAAAACAAAACAAAACAAAACAAACAACTATACGTAAAATAATTACACCATGAAGATGGTTTGTTTAACGGTTTATTTTATTGCAACCTGTAATTTATTGCAGTTTATTTTTATTTGTTTAATTGTTTACAAAAGGTTTGAGGTGTGGAGTAAACTGCAATGGAGTCTGAAAACAAAATATGGGTGTGTGTGGTTGGAGGATGTGTTGTAAAACAAAGGGAGGCCTAGCAAAAAAAGTTTGGGAACCACTGCATTAGAAATACAGTCATGTAAAAACTAAGTACACCCTTACTATTTCCATAGGAATTAAGTCAAAGAGTAGAAGCTAGGTGCTGCTAATTAAATGTAACTGATTAACTGATCATCAACAAATTCATCTCAAGGTCAGAACACGCAATCCTCAGAGAAAATGCAAAATACCCAAGAGCTACATCTCACATTCGTCAAGCTTCAGTTAATATGTTAAATGCTAAAGTGCATGACAGTTAGAAAAAGACTAATCACGTATGATCTGTTCGGAGAGGTTGCCAGGAGAAAGCCTCTCCTCTCTAAAAAGAACATGGCAGTTCAGCTTGGGTTAGGAAACTTACATCTGAAAAACCACAAGACTTCTGGAACAATGTCCTTTAGACAGATGAGACCAAAGTTGAGCTATCTGGCTATAATGCACAGTGACATGTTTGGTGAAAACCAAACACAGCCTATCAGCACAAATACCTCATATTAACTGTCAAGTATGGTGGTGGAGGGGTGATGATTTGGGCTTGTTTTGCAGCTACCATGATGAACTCCTCTGTACACAAAGGTATTATGGAGTCCATCTGTCTGACAGATAAAGCTTGGCTGAAACTGTATCTTGCAACACAACAATGATACCAAGCGCAGCAAAAAATCTACAACAGAATGGCTGAAAAATAAAAAAGAATCAAGGTGTTACAATGGCCCTGACAAAATCCAAACCTCAACCTGACTGAAATCTGGTGGAAGGACCCTATGAAAGCTGTCCGTAAACAAACGTCTGCCAACCTCAGTGAAACAAAGAAACAGTATAAAGAAGAATGGGTCAAAATGACTCCACAAGGATGTGAGAAACTGATAAAGTCACACAGAAAACAATTATATAATAACTATAAAAGTATTTTACATCACAAAATATGCTGCGGTGCACAGTACCTCCGCAAAACAGGGTTAGAATTGTATATTATTGTTTATTTAAAAGTGTAAGTTGCTCACCAAATAGTATGGCTCCCAACAGCAGCAACTGACCCAAACCAAAAATGGTCCAGGCTCTGCAATGCAGAGCTTTAAAACAGACTTTGCTCTTTGTCATAGCTGTCTGAAAAGTAAAAGCAGAACTGGAGAGATGTTTCAGGGAAGCAACAATATATTCCCCCAGTTTTAAACAATGCAGAATAGACCAGATCTGGTATAATGGGTATTAGATGTCAAGGAGGATTTGATCAATGTTTTTAACAAAGGTGAGGGAGTGGTGATCCCATGCGTGGGAAAAATGTTTGCTATTGATATTATTAGCCTAAACATAAAGTAACAATGTACTGAACATGTGAGTGTGTATCTGGTTTCATTGAATAGGCAAGTGCTGAACTAAATGAAGCTGAACTGTGTTAGTTTTACATCTTCCATCTCTCTGTGCTCTCTTTAATTCAAAGAGTTTAGCAAAATTATTCCATTAGCTGTTTAGGATTAACAGCCATTTTTAGAGGCTGTTTTTCAGGGTACAAGGGTACTGACAAGCAGCGTAATGGGCAGGTGAGTTATTTTCACCAGTCTTTTCACCAAAACTTTCAATATGAGGTGCAAACATAAGCTAATGCAAGTGAAGGAGACCATAATTAGGCTAAAACACAAAACCAAAAGAAAAAAAACCTATCAAAAAACACGGCAAAAAGTCTGGTGCCTTTAAAAAAAAATTGTGCACTGACTAGCTCAGTAACACCAAAAGTCCCGAAAGACCACAGATAGTTGATGGCAGAATTATTTCCATGATTAAGATAAAAAACCTTAAAACATCAAACAAGTCAAGAACACTCTTGAGGAGGCAGGAGTATCATTGTCAAAGCCTGAAATCAAAAGAAGTCTTCTCAAGGTAAAGAAGACGAAGAGGAAAGAAGAAGAAAAGTCCTACTTTTATGTGACAGTGCCTGGGCCATCAAAAAAGCAATAAATTTACAACATGTGGACGGTTGAGTTGACACATTGTCGCTAGTGAATCAAATCTACAAAATTTAAATCTGTAAAGCTGCAAATTTATAATGGACTCTTAAACAGCCTTTTAAGCAATTACTGGTACTAGTAATTAGTAGTAATGTGTTCAAAAAATGACACATTTAATATATACATATACATATGTCTTTTCTCACACCACATTATGTGGTTAACATCTATTCATTAACTGTCACTTCCAGTGGATACAGACTTTTACTTGGACATTGGGTTTCACTGCCCCCTGGTGGATTTCATGTTTTATGTTGGTCCCCAAGCCGACACGCCATACACATAGGCAGGCAGATCAGCTTTCTTTCTGCTTCAACAACTGGTTTATCTAACTGCTCTCCAGGAACCCCAAAATGTAGGCCAAAGGACAGTGTTATTGTTATTATGCTGCTGGCAGACTGATGCTGTACTTGTCATGGTCCGGGTGAGTGCGGGAATATTCATCTCTGGTTACGGTCTTTACGCCTGGGCGGAGTCGCGGAGCCACGCGCGGCCCCACACCTGCGAGTAATCACGCTGTCAGCATTTAAGGCCAGCGCTCAACATTACTCCTCGCCAAGTGATCTGCTAACCCCCTCTCCAGCGAACTACCAAATCTCGCCGCGGACCATATTCATTCTCCACTGCTGCTGCCTCATTTACACCAGTTACTCACACCGGGCGTCCCCTCGGCTCACCTGCCTGCCCCCTGACCTTCATCTCTGGATTGCAACCACCGTGTTCCTGGCTACTCACCCGGACCCTTCAGTCTCTCCCTCACAACGGCCTCCGCCTGCAAAACCGACGCCAAAGACTCCCGCTTGTACTACCTGGCTCCGGTGCCCGTCCTTCTAGCCGGATTCCTGAGTTTAAAATTGTTTTCATGCTCCCATTAAGGTGTCTGACCTGCGTTCAGCGATATCATAGCTGAGTTTTTTGCTATCGCCCTAGTTTTTCCGTTATAGCGTGGCAACCTTAGTTCTGAATTCAAATCCTCTGTTTTCGTTTCAATTCTGTATTAAAATAAAGATTTGTGGCTTACGCCACTTCTGTGCCTCCGTACGGTGCTTCGCTCGGAGTCCGTCTGCCTTGTGCGGCTCCGGCCGTGACGGTACTCCTTAAGTGACTTTGAACATGGGATGGCAGGGTCGATAAAAACAAAAAAAAAACAAAACCGAAGAAACTGACCAGTGAGCATGAGAGTCAGAGATAAGCCTTTGCATCAGGTGAACATCTAAGGTGGATATATTCACTCACATTTACAAAGACAAAATCAAAAGCCAGAAAGAAAATCTGTAACTTGTTATGTGTTTTAAGTGTCCCATATAATACAGTGGTTCTCAAAATTTTCAGGCTTCCTTCACCCCCAACGCATCACATAACCATAGGGCAAGAATCCAAACTGAATATAGCCATTATAGCAACACTATATATTTTTTGGTGCATAAATCATCTTCTTTCAGCTTTGTTTTACTAACAAGTAAGGTACTCACTGATGTCCAACTCAATCCCTCTCCCTCCAGCTTGTATAATTTTATAATTTTATATTCATAGCTGATAATTTTTAAATAAATAATTTATCACACCAGAATTGGACACTAGAAGTGTGGAAAAATGCTGCCTTGTCTGACAAGTCTTGATTTCAGCAGGACATTTGAAAGGCAGGATCAGAATTTGATGTGAACAACAAAGGAACATGGATTAATCCTGCCTGTTGGTATAGTGGTGTAATATGTGGGGGATATTTTCTTGGCACACTCTGGGCCCATTATTACTAAGTGAGCATCATTTAATCTCAAATGGTTTCTTGAACATAAACACTGTGATCTTCTGTGGCCTTCATAGCCGTCATGAATGGGCAATTTGCATCATAAATCTGCAGCTGACAAATAGGCAACAACTGTGTGATGCCATCATGTCGTCATGGACCAGAATTTCTGAGAAATGTTTCCAGTATCTTGTTGAATCTATGCCGTGAAGAATTAGGGCAGCTCTGTAGGCAAAATGTGTATATTTCTAAATTTAGACCTTAAAAACAAGCATGAATTTTATGCATTTCTATCCAGAATTAAGGAGGAAACCTTTGCATATTTTTACTGCAACAGTGAGTAAGTTTCAGTTTTAGCGTTACAGTGATGAATTGCAGAAGGCAATCAAATAAAATAAAAGCCTTTGGATGGATATTATTCAGCATTAAACATTTGTGCAGACTTATGTCCACTAGATGGCAGTATTTTACAACTAAGGGTGATATTTTTGTACAGAGCCTGGCCAAGTCCCTGGTAGCCAACTACCACCCAAGAAGCATCATGTACTGCATTTCATTAAATATATCACCAGCACAATTGCGCGCTGTTTTGCTCAATGAATGTCAGAGCGGAACAAAATATTCAGTCACTCAAAACAAGCTGCGTGGAGTAGAGGAATAATGAATACAACGAATGAGTAAATGGTATGCACATTCAGCGTCTGAGCCATCTCGTCTTATTTGCGGTGTCATTACTACAGGATGACACATCACTCTTTGAGAACACCCTGGCTGCGTATGTGTGTGGACACTGCAGCACCATCTGTTAGGACTTTGGTACTCGGTTTAGCTGGTTAAGCTGTTGATTTGTACACTGATTGTCAGATATGATTCAAACCACGCAGACGTCACTGATTTCCCTGCAAACGTCGTTTGTCAATTTCATGGTCTACCTCAAGTGTCATTCACGTGTCAGCGGGCTGACAGTAAACGCTGCGGCTGTTTGGGGGGAACTTCGGGCATGCATATGACTGAAAAAATGAAAGACTGTGGCGGATGTGCACTTGTACGTTTTCTGCGAGTTGTGCTCAGAAGTTGCAGCCGGAATTGTCATTGTCAAAGGTAGTCATACATCACCTCTGCGCTCATATGGGGCCCAGCTGGTTTGGTCCTTTGGAAAAACAAAACACGTAAACAACTAGAGGCTGCACCCCGACACCAAACACCCCAGTGCTTGGTGCAGGGGTAAAGTGCAATATTTTAGTACTGCATGAAGTATTTGTGCTATTTGGCATTATTCTTAAAGCTGTACCGGTTAATTTGCAGATTAAGATTTTACGTAGCAAACTTTTGATCTGTGTCTCATATAACACAATATTTTAGTGATTAAACCTTCAGACAGGATATAAAGAAGTAAGTAGTTACTCTTCAGCCAAATGCAACATAAATATATAGCTTACACATTAATGCATTGGTCATCATAATGATATGTTATTGCAGGTGGTGTGCTTAACAAGTGCTTTTTCCTTTTTGATACTTTGGGTGTAAATTATGCTATTAACATTTACTTTACTTGCTAAAAGGCCCTGAATACTTATTCTACTACAACACAAAGCTGATCACTGACAGATGAAGTGAATATTTATCATTTCATTACAATGTGATGGTCTGCTCCAAAATTTTGGGTACTAGCATTTACTTTCATTTGTACGCACCTTGGTAACAGTGCTCCCCAACGGCAGCTGCCAGCAGGACATTGTGCCACGCTGCATGACAAAAACTGCTCAGTGACAGAGTCTAAGGCGTTCCAATGGCCCCCAGAGTCCCCGCAATCTTATCTAGCATCCACGAGATGAACCAGAACAAGTTTGATCCCAAGAGGACCAATAAATCAGAGCTCTTTGGTGAGATGAGGAGGATCTACGCAGCATTGGGCAAGTGGTTTTAATGTAGTGGCTGATTGTGTATCTTTGATGGTTTATTGCGCAGACACATGTCATTATCATTGTGAATGTGTTGTAACCTCTTGAAATGTCTTGGTTACAAGATGTTGCCATCACATTTTGTTCTTTAAATGATTCCAATACGCCACCATGAAAATACATTTAAATGTCAATCAAATCACAAAAGTGAGATTAAGGAAATTTTGAAACCGGCAAAATGATGAGTGCAATTTCAAAAATCTGTCTCAACATTTCCATATAAAGCCAGTCTGCTGCCGTTGGTATTGCCCCTCGTCTTAGCCACCTTACTTGGAGTGTTATGAAGGATGGTATGGCAGCATGTTGGTATAAAGGCTATAAAACTAACAACAACTGAGATCTCTAGTTTGGATTAAATTACACAGTTTGGACCACGAGAACTGATATTGCAGTCAGTTCTTAACTGTAACTGTTGGCAATATGGCCACAAAAAGTCAGTTAAAAAAGTAAATAAATAGAAATCCACAATTTTAATATTTGCAAATGCCCTCAAGCGGGTTGGGCCCCATTTGCTGGTTGGACCCTTTGTTGGGTCTGTTTTGACCTGTGAACTATATGTTGACACTTCAGATCTGAATATCTGTTGCAGTAAAAAAATAAATAAAGAGTTACTGCTGCACAAAACCAATCAAACAATCAGAAACACACAAAAAGAGGTCAAAGGTCATTGTGTTACAAGTTAAATCGTAGGTGCCCTCTGGAGCTCGGTTAACCAAAAAAAAGAAAAAAGAGAAAACACAAGTGTCCTCCAGGAGCCCTGCTACTCCTCCGTCCAACCTTTCTCCTGGGCTTAGCCAAACAAACAGTCCACTGTAAGCAACTTTTCCAGTCCAGTGGGCCTGGACACAGAAGACTTATCCACACAGAAACCAGAGGTTGGGGGTGGGAGCACAGATGGTTACACCTTGAATACGTCAGACTAAACCCACGGTGCGTGACAGGTCAGGGGGTCAGCAAAGTTGACTAGCCACACAAACCTGATTGGATGAAAAGAGAAAGGGTCTGCATGATCTTCCTGAGCCCAACCTCTGAGATGCTGCTCCTGTAACTGGAAAACACTGGAAAAACCTTACAAAAGCTGCCAGACGAAAACAGGAAATCAAAACACACATTTCACTACGTAACTGCACACAATCAGGTTTGCAATGACCGATTAGATAAGCTTATTTTTGTATTCAGTTAGACTCGGTGTAACAGTGCAAGAACCAGGTTCAGGATGGCTTTAATTTCAGCACTGAATATGAACTTCTATCAGCTGTTTAAATGTGAAACATTCTTTATTTTTCTGCACTTTCTTACCTGTAGGCTGTGATTTTAGCAAACTTAACGTAAAGGTGACACGCATGCACACCTTTTAAATCCCATCAGACTCTGACATTGTACAGTTATGAAGAATTTACATAATAAAACAAAGAGGACATGTCATTTTTGAGGTAAAGGCCTTGTCTGAAAAGAACATATATATTTTATTTTGCAGATTTAAAAGCATAAAAAATGTCACAGGACCTTCAGCTGTGCCACAGAGTTTTATGATGCAAATCTCTCCGATGAAAAGGTTTTGAAATGCAGGCCTTGGCCGCGTTAATTGAATTATCTCTACTGAGCTGGCGGCACAGAATCACATAAAGAAAGGCGTCAGCGAGGAATAAGAAAAGGCATTGACCATGGCCAACCTTCCCCTTTAGTAACTAACTATCTGGGCAGTCACTTTGTATTTTCAGAAGGCCCGCGGTTGGGAGAAATGACGCACAGCACAATGAGTTAAAAAGAGTGACACAAAAATATTCCATGTAAAAGCGCCTGTTGCACAAGTATTCAGCTGCTTGACTTCTAGAAGGTGAGGACTACATGTAGCAACATAGCTAATTCTCCAATTACTACCTCCTAATTGCTGCCTCGTGAATAAAGGTTAAAGAGATGACGCAGTGCCTCCCTGGGTGCTGCTGACTGGCTCTCAGCCAAAATGTCATCAATCCTGGAGCCTAATCGAGTTATCATATCAACAAATCTCCCATCAGGGGCCCGTAGTTGACACTCCCAAAGAGACGCTCAGAGGGGGACGACAAATTTCTAGCAGCAGGGCACCAGGAGAAACAGCCTGCCTGGCCGGGGGACCATGAAAGCTACCTGCAGCTGCTGGTCAACCTCCCCTCTGGGATGACACTTAAATAGTACACTAAAGCTCTGATCCTGCAGCCTTGGGCATCTAGTGAAAGTCAATGTGTGTGTGTGCGCTTAGAATGCACAACATGTAATGCCACCCACAATAGCGCAGCACAGAATATGGGAATGTGGCATCTTTCAGAGTTTAGAGGGGAGAGTGGTGACTGTGGGCCCCCTGCAGTAGTTTGAAGGGACTGGGGTCAGATTTTTAAGAGACGTACTGGCCTCGCCTAGGGAGAGGGTTAATGTACTGTTAATCTGGGGTCAGAGATGCTCCTTCTCAGTCATATATCACTACTGACAGCACCAAGTTGTACATTGGTGCTATACAGCTGAATTACTGTCTCTGTCCAGAAGAAAAACCCCCCAAAACAAACAAAAAACCCAATCTCTATTCAGCAGCTTCCCTGAATGACTCGAGTGTGTTGACAAGCGATAACAGCTGAGAAGAAAACGATAAAATAAAAGCCATTTCAGGTGGCTTTGACCAGCTGTGATTAGGTTTATTAATGATAATTATCTGAATATCTTCTGTTTGTTTAATTCTCATTCTGTATTTTGGACATAGCTCAAGGTGTTCAGGATAGCATATGACAAACAAATTATGCTAAGTTTGAGTAAATTAGTAGAAATATACTCAAGTAATTAATAATTTTATTTAAAAAGGTTGAGCACGTGAGTCAGACCCATGAATCAATGTCAAAAACAAGATGAGCTTGTCCGAAACTCAAGTTTCACATCTCATGATTAGTTTGAGGTGCTGACAGAGCAGAGGCCTGAAAGCAAACATTCCCTGGATGCACATGGGTGTCAAAATAAGGTGATAGGGGTGATATCTGGCCCAGCACAGATCCAAATGTTTGCCTCCAAAGGCATGCTTACTTACATATCCGCGCATATGCACACACCTTCTTATGACTCACACCCCCATCAACAATGCTGAAAGCTGAGATGTCATCAAAGGGCTTTTGTTGTGAGTCCGCGATAAGATTTTATCCTGCCGAGGTGCTGAGATGTGGCCTTGTAAATCACAGAGCGGAGCCTCTGACCTTCTTTGCTCGTTATTCCCTCTCATGAGCCCGTTAATCAAATTACCTATTCATCGAAAAGTGGAGAGTGGACTGAATTAGTCTCTCCGCTCTGTTACCTCTCAATCTTAAGAGTCTCCTTAGTAGCGTGCTGACTAGTTTCCATTGTATGTGGCTGTGTCTCTAGAGGCCTGTGAGAGTGGAAGGGTTGGGGGGACAGGGCAGGTATGGAGCAGCCCACAGGGGGGCTAACCTTTGACCCTGATCTGGAGAGGGACTTGGGTCTATCAAGGAACACAATACTTCCAGCATACAGCCCACGGTGGCTGCCTGCTGCTACCCACAAAGAAGCCCTTTGGTGGGGTCTCTCTGGGCAGAAAGGCCCCCTGGAGCGCTGACTGCCATCCGGAGGTCTTTCACGGCTTTCCCCCCCATCTATGTCCGGCCTTCGCCTAGAAAGAGTGGAAAAACTCAATAACAGAGAAGATACAAGAGACACAATAGTCTTTAGAGAGTATCTTAACCCGCAACAAACAGTGTCAACATCTGTGAGGAGGCAACGGATAGACAGACACAGTGCCGGCTACAGACAGAAAGGGTCCTTTCCTTGTGGGCAGTCACACTGAAAAGGCTACAGTGTTGTTTTGTTGTGCATGAGAGGGATTTGGTCCCCGTCTCTTTTCAGCTGCAGTTGAACCACACTGTGGTCCCGGT
The DNA here is from genome assembly GCA_015106755.1 of Etia nguti. Lineage (NCBI taxonomy): Eukaryota > Metazoa > Chordata > Actinopteri > Cichliformes > Cichlidae > Etia > Etia nguti. The sequence goes on along the minus strand of VUQG01021152.1, from coordinate 23,624 downwards.
GAAACGATTTTGTCTCGCTGGAGAGCCGGGGCAAAAGATGAAGCAAAGCTTCGAGAGAAGGGCCTTTCTTCACATGGCCCGCTCCTTTGGAGGGGTGAAAAAGATTATTGTCGTACACATCAAGCAAAAAAATGCATCAAAGTCGGCGGAGAGTGTGGCCCGGATTGAAAAAGCGAAGGGTTGATGTTACAAGGAGGGGATGAACATGGACCCATGTAGCGTGTGTGTGTTTGCGGAGGCCACACACAAGCACAGACGCGTGGGAGTGTATTGGATCCTCGTGGGTTGTCTGGGAAAGACACTGTCCTTCTCTCTCTTTTTCTGTCTCATTCTCTCCGAAGCGTGTGGTCTCCTCTCATGTGAACACACTGCCAGCATAAAGGATCTCTTCATCTTTCTTTTTGGGTTCTCTTTTGCATCCCGATGTAAAAAGGGTTTATTCACCGAGGCCCCTGTGTCTAAATCCCGCTCATCTCAATTTATCTGTTACTGCCAATTGGACCTAACTAGGAGCTTGTGGTAATCCAGGTGCTTATCATTAATGCTGCCTCTTTGTGGTCTGTGAGAATATGAGGGAGCAACTATGTCATGTTCCTGCACGTCTGCAAGGGCTTCGCCAAACCATGCGTCTCCTCCATACACACACGCCCACACAAGTGCATATAATATATATATATATATAGTGTGTCTGTGTGTGGCGCATATTCTTTTGCAGACTCTTCGTCAAGTCACAATGTACAGTAACACATAAATATAGCTCTCAAGTGCTTACATTACACCACCACTGCATACAGACCTGCCAGACTCCTACTTCTGTTTCTTCACCGGCACATGGTTTTGGTCATCTTCCACTAATATTGTGATTTCATCAACGGCTTTTAACTTCAGCAGGATGAGCGTATAGTTTCACGTCTGAATGCAAAGACACATTTGCAAACCATCAAAGGAGACGGGGCTACCGACAAACAAAGACAGACTGTGGCTAACTGTATCATCTGAGATCTAAATCCCCCAGAAAACCCACATCCTGAAAACTCACTCATATGTATAACCCTGGTTAGACTTCCTGTCATAAGTTTTAGAAGTGACACAAACAGACGCAGTCATGCTGAGATCAAAGCCCAAGTTCTGAGACTGTCTGAGCAGACAGAGCGCTCATAGTTCACACTCAGCATTTTTTTCTCATTCAGGGAATAAATTATACATAAAAAATAATCAGTTAAGATGCTCAAAATTGTTGGGAGCACACAACTCCAAATGTCTTCACTTCACATTGCCTTGCTCTTCAGATGGTGTTATATTATTGTGTTATTCTTTCATTTACTTTAAACTGTATGAGCTTCTTGTTCTATTCCTTGTGTAAAGAATTTTGCATCGTAAGAAGAAGTGAGTTCCATAAATAAAGATTATTATAATTATTTCTGTTAAGATGTAATAGTTTGCTGAATGCAAAAGTCTACATATATGTGCATGCACTTTTTATTCCATATATGGCACATTATTCCCTTTGCCATCCTATCTCCGCCACCTTCCTACTGAAAGACACTTGACTGGATAACAGAAGACAAGCGGCAATGAATGAGAGACCATAACATAGTTTCTAAGCAGATACAACATGCTTTCCTGTCTGGCTTGGCAACACATAATTGAAGTCAAAATTGAAAAAATGCTGCTTCATTATTTCCCCATTCACATTGAAAAAACACCAGATCAGTGGCATATGGGATGAAAAAAGGGAATGCGGGCTTGAATGAGGCATCCCATATCCTGTGGCATGGGCAACAACAGGATGGACACTCCAAAAAGTGAAAGGATTTCAAAAAGAAAACACTTTCTCTGAGGTTCACCACCCTATTTTGAGACCGCAGGGGGTGGGAGTGTGAATCCTGGCGGATAGCGTCTTTAGCTTCTCAGTGAACCAGTCTGTAATGTTCATTAGTACACCTAGGGAGAGAGCGTGAGCCATGAATGGGAAGTGCAGCTTTGTTCTGTAATTCTGTGCCAGTAAAGGTCCAGTAACATTACATATGGCTGACCTGAGGTGAATGTTGGCTTTGGTGAGTGGAGGCGGACGTCATAGTGGGGGGTGAAGAGAGTAGGACAGAATGTGCCCTGCAGACCAATAATCTCTTGTATTTCTTCCCCCTCGGTGCTCCTTATTTCCAGCACGCCACCCCCTTTCCTTACCCTCGTTGGTTAAGCTACTTATAGCCAAATTACAATTATTGCATGTGGAGATCTCCCCCCAGTGTTCCTACCATCTTAGGGTCCAGTTAGAAAAAAGCTTGCCTGTAATACACATCTACTCAGTGCTTCTTTGAACTGCACCAATTGCACTGACTCACCAGGATTTTTTTCATTTCATAGGAGATTATTTAAAGAGAATTTTTTTGTTTTGTTTGGCACAGCAACAGTCAAGTCCAACTTTTACTGAGTGTGAACTTTCAGTTGTGACATGTAAAAAATGGTGTAAAATCATAAACAAATTCACAGAACAGGAATTTTTTCATAGTTCTAGTAACTGTGGGTGCAGCATCCCTTTTTTCTTTGTCCACACTGCAATAACTGGAGTCAAGTGCTGTTCTTCAAACTCAGTTTATAGGCTCTTATCATGGAGTAAGCTCCTTCTCGGGATAAAGTTAACTTAGGTTAAATGAGGTTATCACAGTCTTGTAGGTGTGCTGTGATTGGTCCAGATGGAAGTGCATATTTATTTACTCAAATCACAAAAAGTGTAAACAACATAGCATAACCCCTGAAGTCCAGGTTTTATAGAGCCCTCTTAGTGGGTACTTACCCTGAAACAGTCCCCAGTACTGTTTGATCAAATACTCCTGCTAATGCATTACATCCAATTTTAGAACAAAGGTAGGGGGAAAAAAGAAGCCAATACAGTTAAAGGTCACTTTCACAAGGAGCACAAATTTGTTGTTTGTGATGACTGTAAACACTGGGCTGTAAAACTCTGTCTAACACTGGGAAGAGAAACTACAAATGTAGCAGTTGTTTCTGGGGCTATTTTATATGCCACAGCAAATGGCAATTTAAATGGCTGAACATGACAACCAACCCAATCAGCGCCTCCTTTCCTCTCTTCCTTCCCTTCCAGGCAAGCAGCTAGCAGTTTAAAGTGTTTTTACATGGGCTGGAAATACACACTGCGTCAGACTCGGTCCTAAACTGCAGAGCCCTCCTGTTAGGACGGACCCTAATGAGGCAGGAGGTGTGTATGCGCACATGTATGCATGTGCGCTCAGGCAGAGGATAACACCTGGACCAGCTGGTAGCTATAAAGCACTAACACTGTTAGGGACTATTAAAGGACCTTGCGGGCAGCCATCTTTCTTCCTTCCCCTTAATCTCCATCGAAGGCTCCAAAATCAGTTAACAGCATCCTCCATTAATAGGCCTCCAACAGGCTGAAAGTGGGGGCACGCATTTAACGTACACATGCACACTCAGAGCCGCAGAATGCTCTCACACTCACATATTAAGCTGCAAACATACAAACACCCTCAGGTGAGTGAAACTGCAAAGACAGATCTCCTTTTTTCCCCCCTCATACTTCTCACAGCAGAAGCAGGCAGCGGGTGGCAGAACGATGAGCTTGCATGTGTGTGCAGACACAGTGTGAGGAAGTGTAGAGCAGGCTTATCTGGCTCAGCATCAGCACTGGGATGATTTGCACACAGTCAGCGTTGTGCTGGTGCAGAGAGAGAGCCTTTGTCCTCCTGGCAGAGGGCAGGCCGGGATCTTGTCTCAACAGCCACCAGCTCCCAGAGTCAAAATCATTTAATTACCATGTAAAATTTAAAGGAATCCATCTTGATTGTGTTAGTGCAGACATAAACAGACGACGAATGGCGCACACTGTTCTTTTCAAGCCTGGTTACATCATTCGTAAAATCTTATGAACACAGAGTAGATGCGCTGCTATCCTCTTACTGGAAAATGTGGGAGGCAAAATGCTTTAACAATGCCACCAAAGTACCTAAGCCTTCATGAAATGGCATGCCATCAGGTATTGGTATGAATATATATCAGTGCTGGTCATAGACGGAGTAAATATACACGCATGATGACGAAAATGCAAAAAAGCTGAAGTGGTGATTCTTAAGTAAACGTATAATAAAACCAAAATATTCTCAAGTAAATGACACAAAATGAAGATGATCACTATAGCATTAGGTACGTGCTGGACTTGCACAGAACCAAAGCGAACTAGATATTTCCATTGAACACAGGATAGGACTTCAAAAAATAAGTTTAAATACTTTTCTGCTTGTGTCTGACACTTGACCTTATGTGAAATGTGGTAAAGCCCCGCACCTGGCACTCCATTAGGGAAAAACAAACAGTGAGAATTATTTGCAAATGTTATTTGACTCTGATCTGCTCAGCAACCCAGCTGGGTGTACGCCATCTGCAAGAACATGTCAGCGTGAGGAAGATTTACTGCCTCTGAGCCAGGGGCCCATTTAGCTAAGGAGTGAGATGCTGATTGACTGAGTACGTGCTGGAATTGTGTGAACGTGAGCATTTGTGCATGTGAGTTTTTCTGTGACGGCAAGGGGTGGTGGGGAGGTGCGCGTGAGATGGTGGATGATGCGACTACGTTCTTTCTCGGCAAACATATGAATTCCACTTTGTGTGAAGGTGTGAGACTGTATATATATTTGTGTAGTGTTGGAAGCCAGGAGGCAGGGGTTACTGCTGCGCTTTGGGTTGGAGCTGAGTTAACAGCTCATTAACACCAATTCATTATGGGCCACTTCTACTTCCCTCGTGGTGCTCTGCAATAAGGCACAGCCAGCCGCCTCTCTTTCACACACAGTGTAAATCACTGAGACCAAAGTCTCCAAGACAGAGGGGGAACTGGGCCAGATACGTAGCCTCCCGGTGAGAAATACTACCTGTGTGTTTGTGTTTTTTTTTAGTATGTGTTCATGCACATGTGTAGAGGCACTGCTACAAATTCCAGGCCTCCTGACAGCAGGACCCTTAGGACACTTGAGGCTTATTGGCTAAAGAGCTATCATTGGCTCAACAAACCAGAAGAATTGGCTGTAGGTGTGGATGTGAGAATGTGTGCTTGTCTGTCTCTCTGTGTTAGCCCTGTGATAGACCGCTGATCTGTGCAGGGTGTACTCCGCTTCTGGAGAGGTTCCAAGCTTAAGCTTTACCTATTATACTTGCCCTTTTTTAAAAGTCATATTTACCCTTACAAAGGTGTACACGTTCATATTCATGCTCAGAATAATGACTAAAGTTTCAAATAACGAGGTCAGTGCATGTACAAGAAACCTCGGGGGACCTTAAGCTCAGGATTCAGACTGGTTTGCAACATTTTTTTCTACTCTTGGATCTGTGTGCCATTATAGAGAAAGGGTATCTTTGACCTCCTCAGACCCTGGGTCCTAATATGGGGAGATTACATTTTGGCTTTTCTGCACTGTATACTTCATTCAGCTCCTTGACTTTATTCTATGATGCTGTAAAATAAACACACTGTCCTCATATGAGGACACTTAAAAAAAATCCTTTCTGTTCAAAGGTGATGCTTTTTATGCTTATCAGGTCCATCTAATCCCAAGTAGCAAAACAAAATGAAGAATCCCTCCCGGGAGCTTGGGTCTCAGGACGCTATCATGGTCATCTTGGGCCCACACTTCTAGCAGTGAGAACATGCAAAGTTGTAACATAAAAAGAGCTGAAGTGAAACTGAATATTGAAACCAAAAGTGTGGGTTGTTTTTCTGGGTTTTTTTTGGTAATTCACACTTTGTGGTGACCTCCACTAAGGCTCCCTTTTCTGTTCCAGCCCACTTTTCAACCAATCAGCATTTGACCTATGGTTATGGTGCATTCCACAGAAAGTCGCAAGCTGGAATCATCTGTACGTAGCGTTTTCAGTGGGAGAAACATTTCGTCACTCATCCAAGTGACTTCTTTAGTCTCAGCTGACTGCAGGTTTCCCCAATCTTATAAACAGTACATTTGCACAATAACTAAAACCAGCCTACTGATTGAACAATGGGCTGTGAGTTCAGTTCCTTGATCATTAATATGCAAATTGTCATAACCATTAATCAAACAACCACTGATCAAACGTTTCTCCCACTGAAAACGCTACGTCCAGACAAACAGAATCAACCTTTGGGATTTACTTACCTGGATGATTCAGCATGCATCAAGACGTAAACAGGAGTAAAACTGTAAAACTTTTTATCTGTGCTGCCACTGTTGTGTATTTGTGTATTCAGGCTCTCGATACAAATGCTGGAGCGGTGTTCCCTAAGTGAAAAAACAAGATTATTATTCTGTATTTCTAATGACACAAGTTTTAATTTTCTTCAAAAATGTAGTTTTAACAACATCCGACTTCTGAGATTGAATCATCCACCCTGACGTATGAGCTGATGGTTTTTCAGAGGACTGCACACAAGGAGGTCTGTGTATGTTACTCACCCAGAATGCTTCACTCCGCGTAGCTAAACACCTACGCAAACCGAATCCGACACAAGACACTGTATCAGACAAATATGGATTATTTTGAACACTAAGTCATGCAAAGCTAGTCTAATAATAAAATCAATGTATGAAGCTTTTGATGATTAACAAAAATTCGGGGTTCCTATAAGAAAAATTGATAAATTATTGTAAATATTTAAAGTGTAAACTGTGCTGCCTCTCAAACCTTGTCTGAGATCACTTTTCAAACTGTGAAATGTGAGACTGGCCAAATAAAAATACACATCAACACACATCATATAATGATATTGTCAACAGGACAATGAATGAGGTGAAAAACAACAAGCCTTTGTGTGTAATTGCCAAAAAAAGAAAAAAAATCACAGAAAAGTGATTTATATTTATATGAATGAATAAAGACAGCACAGACAATCCATCGCTGACAAATGATGATGTTAAGGGGTTTTGTGACACAGCTGTGCAGAGAGGCTCTTGGATGATGATTGAAAACCCTGATGCACAGCGGATGGAACTGTGGAGAATCACTGAAGGAGTATATGTATTTGTATGTCAGCGGTCTGGCCCTTGATATGATGACCCTCTCAGCGCCTCCATTTGTAACACAAGACAACACCACAGTCAGGAGGGGCCGCTGATGGAGATCAGAGAAGTAAAGGAGATCATGCTCAAAGACCGTGACTCGTGACCTCACTGAGCCCTTATTTTTATACATTAAATAAAAAGATAAACTTTGTAACACCCGTTTTGAAAGTTGGTTTATTTCATTCTCATTCAAAAAATATTCTCATTGTTTTAAAGAAACACAGAAGTGGCGAGTTCAAAGATCAGGCTTCATTGCACCCAGGGAGAACATCTGCAGAATAACCACATGGGCACATGGGGCTTTGTATTTCTGTCATCAGTCATAAATTTTTTGGTATCTCTCAGTTACCACAAGGGCAGCCAACGGCACTCCCTACATGGCTCCGGCTATCATCTGTCCCTGCTTCAAAAGCTGCTCTTTGTGGAGCTAGCAGAGAAGAAAGGAACACAATCCTCTTATTATCACACAAATAAATGGCAGCATAAGGACTTGCCATTCACAATCCTTTCCTAGCTGCTTTATATTGAGCTTTGGCCATCAATTCATTGCAAAATGTGTTTAGACTTCAGCAGAGGGGTTGATGAGGTGAGGGACAGTTACCGCCTCAGGATTTTTCTTTTGAAGCTCCCATTTCTCTGACCTCTGAAAATGGGAGAGAAGAAAAGCCATAAAACCTATTTTCCATTACGTCTCTTTAAAGTGGTGCCCGTGAGTGAAGGGATGGAGGACGGCGCAAGAGAGAGAGAAAAGAAATTTGGCTTCTGGCTACTGTTTACATCACTCAAATGTCAATGCAAATAAGGTGATCTGGCCGCTTAGCACTTCGTTTGCCCCCCAAACACGGCGCAACAACAAGGTTCTTTGTATCTTAGATGGTGCGATGAATGTGTTTGTGCCCATATATCTCCTCTCCTTCTTAATTACAATAAGTTGGTGCCATAATAGGATTGTCAACTACCAAGGAGTGACAGCTTAAAAGAAATGCTTTCCAGTTGAAATGTGCCTTTGAGGGCCGATTTTCCAGAGCTTTCTTGCTTCACTTTAAAGCTCCATCCAGTTCAGCGGTCCTTTCAGTGTAGCTGGGATACAAATCCATGCCGCTGCAGCTATCACAGGCCCAGAATGAGCATAAAAAAGCTGCATTACATCTTGCTTCGTTTTTAAAGGTTCCCTTTGGCTTCTCATGTGCAGGAGCCCTCTATAGCGCAAAGCGTCCCACTTTGGTCTGCCAAGTGTCTGTGTTACTGGGATTCGTCATAGGGAAGTCAAAGAATTGCTATGCAGACAATGCTAGTGGCCATCATTTCATCGTAGTGCTGGCTCTCTATCTTATTTTAGAAACGCCATGGTCATGCTGCGGCAAGCTACCAATCACGTGCCTGCAGGGGGGATTTAAAAAAAAATTTTTTTAGGTGGCCATTGTGCTTTCAAGGTGCTGTACTAAAATGTAATTTCATCAGCATATCAAGGGCCAGACTGCTCATTTCAGCAGTGCTCTTTCTTAAGCTTTTGTATCTTGGAGGCAGTGGAAGCAGACGCAAGTGATAGCTGTTCACAGCCAAGGGCTACTGCTGTGGCCTGAAACTCTGTATGGGTGATTTCAAGTTACACTCTGGCCATCACGCAACATTAGCCTTCCAAGTCCCTCTCCCAAAAACCTTGCTCTAATTTTGTTTAGAAAAAAACTGGTCAGTGTTTTGTTGATAAGGTCAAAGCATAGAAAGATGCAGGGAAGGAGAGAAAATGAGGCCCAGTAGCAACCACACAAGTAAAATATCTACAGGATATCTTCTGCCAGAAGAGGGTACATTTTAAAATCTATATCTGGAATCTGTAAAGTAAGAACAAACTGACTTTGCTTTATTTCTTTTGACCCATCAAAAGACATCAAATGGCATCACAGTGGCAGCAGACTAAGCAGGCGTTACAAATATCCTTCTCCCCAGCAACGCTTTCCAGTTCCTGCCTGGGGATCCCAAGGAGCTCTTAGGCAAGATGAGATATATAATCTCACCAGTGAATACTTGGTCTCCCCCTTGGTGGATGTGCCTCCAGAAGCAGAAGTCTGTACCACCCCAACTGACTCTTCACCCATTGGAGGAAACGTATATTATATATGCCACATTTATTCGCCACCTTACTCTTTCTGCCATTACCCAGCTCTCATGACCACAGGTGTGGGTTAGAACGTAGAGCGAGTGGCAATCAAACACTTCACCTTCCAGCTCAGCTCCGTCTTGACCACGTCAGCTTACATTGCTGGTGATGGCGCAGCAGTCTGCCCACCCGCTGCTTGTTTCACTCTTTACACACAATACGATAACAGTCACAGAAACACAGTACTCAAAATCAAAAGCCAAATATAAAACAGCGGATATCTATGAGTCAGAGTTTACTGTGTTATTGAACAGGAGGAGGTGGAAACACTATGAAGAAGCTGGAAATGTAAAATGCTGTTTTCCAGTACAGCAAATATCAAATTCAGAAAGGAAACACTGCTGTGGGCATAGTCTATAAGACACACACTAAACCAGAGCCCGTATGACATATGCTTCAGATTATGGTTTTGTTTTTTGTTTTTTTACCTACAGCCTGCCTAAATACCAAAAGGATTTGGGAGAGAAAGTTCCCAGCACCTCATTTACTTCTCACTCCCCTCTTTCCCCGTCCACAGCTCTGCTAAAGCAGGGAGGCCCAGTGGCTGCACTGCTTTCTCCCCACTGAACCAGACCTGGGAATGAGAGAGGAACTCGTAAAACATAATCACGCTTTATGAGGGCCCCTCAAGTGGTCTGCTTAGGGAAAGGTCATTTCTGTCTTGCAGCTATTCTCAGGTGTAATTTGGAGCAGGAGACTGGAGTGCTCAGGCTACCAAAGATCACAGTATTGCTACACACGAGCCACCAGGGACAAAGTCTTTCATATAAACATCTTGGATATGTATTTATTTCAGTCATGCACCAGCCCATAAGGTGTTTTAAAGAATCCCGATCAACAATACAGCTGTAACAGTAACAATTAACGCTGTGATAAAAGGATTATGGATAAATAAAGTATTTTGTATTATATCATATTATACGAGACGCAAAGGCACGAGCCAAGTGACAAGAAGGCGAATTAAGAGATTTGAATTTGCAGCTTTTTTATTGTTTTTCCCAGAAAATACTGATAGATGTTGAGTAAAGTTTTTACAGATGACATTAATTCCTACACTTTCAAAACCCCCCAAATCATTTCTTCTGGCTTCTGTGATGGGTTGTTGAGCTCTTAATAAGCGGTTTCTTGTAATCAAGATAAAAACTAGGTAGCATACAAAGTCATGCCTCTGGTTTATTTCATGTTTATGCAAAAATAAGGTTAATCAGGTAAAATCAGAAGTACAAATAAACAGAAATTAAACCTAGATATCCTCATAGCAATTATAAAGCAGTGCATAATGTGAAATAGGTTTCAGTTTCTTCTTAATCACCTAAATCTCATTTTCATTGGAGTTCGTCTATTTCAGTAAGGAAGAACTTCACAGACACTCAGCAGCAAGACAGAATGCGATTTAAAACAGAAAAAAACAACAACTTTCCTTTGAACAAATTGCTGCTGGCAGCACAAAACTTGTATCAATCCAAGCGGCACCATTTGCATTTGAAATGGACCTCATACATGCCCAATCAAGGACGATAAAAAGAGACAAAAGATAAAAGAGGCAGGAGGGCAAAAATGAAAGGCATAATACTGAAAGAAAAGACGAGCAAACAGAGAGGGGAGAAGTACGTGAGAGGGCAGTAAACAAAGAGAGCGGCCCAAAAAAGAGAAAGGGAAAAGAAAAAACTGACTGTGTGAGTGAGTTGGTGGTGCTGAAGAGGAGCCAAACCCTGCGGCCCTCACCTCAGCCACATCTTCATAAGCTGCAGCACCTCCCTCTCCCCAGTCCAGCCTCTGGCCCTGCAATAAATACATTTTCAATTACAAGCAGTGGGGAACAAAAAAAAAGGAAGAGGAGGAGGAGGAGAGGAAGGAGGAGGCCCCTCTGGGAAGTTTCGGTGAATCCCCTAGATGACACCTCTGGCCACGAGGCTCAGATGTGCTTCAGAAAAGGCCCCGCCGTCATGCCCTGGCACACGCGTGCAGTTTAATCACTGGCTGGCTCTTTGCAGCCAGTCAGGCATTTAAAGGAGCCAGGGTCTGAGTCCAGAAGTGCACCAGCCAGCACTTTGAAGGAACACCTGCAGTGAAATGGGATCTTTACTGGACAGACTGTAACCTGAACCTCACACAGATGGCGGGCTGAAGAACCCGCCGCGGAGTCGGAGGCAAGACTGTCGGTTGGACTCCAGACATACCAGCACCACTGGCTTTGAAGATTATTACAGGTGGCTTTTGTCAAGACTGATATAAGGTTAACGTCAGTGCCACTGGATGTAAGGGTGATATCACTGACACAGCGCACGCCCCTCCTGTGTACCGCACCCTTTATCTGGGTTTAGATATACCCTGCATTTTATCTGCATCTCTGTCTAGAGTCTGACCAAAATGTCTGTGAGAGTGAGCACCGTGATAATCTATGGACTGCTCTAAAAAACACACAATTTGAATCGATTTTCTCTTTCTGTTGTAGTGTCCAAGCTCCAAATCCAGATTACATTCACCTTGAAGTCAATGAAGTCTGCTTCATTTTATACAACCTTTATTTAAACTGGTTTCAGCGGGCAGAAA
>VUQG01021152.1:0-11820 GCA_015106755.1 Etia nguti | reverse complement strand
TAAAAAGTACAAACAAATAACAGACTTGCCTTATTTAGAACTTGATGAGCCAGCAAAGATGTGAGAGATACATCTAACTACTATGGGGGTTTATAGCTGGAGGAAAAAACCAAACAGAACTGTTCAACCACATACTGTACAGCGTAGCACTGTGTATGAATAATACAAGGGCTGCACACAACTGACTGAATAGACAAACTGTTTCTGAGGGACTCACAAGACAGTATTTGCTAGCATGTGAGTATTAAGTCATTTTCAGAGATTTCCACAGAAAGTTGTGGAAAGAAACATTTTGTAATTCAATGGACAGTGCTTTTATTTTGAAATTACCTTATATTTTTTTGCTCTTCACAAATAAAACAATGATATATATTGGCCTATATTTTTATAAATATGTGGTTTTCCAGGTTTGGGGCTGTCCTCACAGCTTTGTGAATCACGCACAACACGTTTCACTGTGTCAGACACTGTGTGACAAACATCAGAACCACCCAGGAACCCAAAAGAGCAAATCAAGGATAAAATGTTCCAAACGTCCCGTCATAGAAACATACACCAACCAGAAGACAGTAAATAAAAAGCTGGCCATATTTCACATTTAACACAATGCACATCCACCCAGCATTCCATGGGAATGTTAGGTATTCCCGATGCGACACAATACACCAGTCGGCAGGCATTATACCCACAAGATAGGGGCTGCTGCAGAGAAGTCAGTGATGAATTTGTCGGCAGGTCTGGTTTCGGCAGCACAAAGCAGAGCGCCGCCTCGGCTACACAGCCTGTCACTTTGCACCGCCCAGGGTCACGGTGTCTGTTCTGAGCACCGTGACCGCTGCGGTAATTATCTAAATTGGTGAAAAAAAAGGCTCTAGCATTCCGGGAGTGTCACAAGGGGTGAGTTTGTGTGGGCAGAATATGAGTTGGATTCTCTGAATTCAGGGTGGATGTGAAGGGATTTAAGCACTCAGGAATTTTCCCCTTTCCTTATGCTCCCCTGTCACCATCCCACCCATCACCCCACCCACCCCTTGATCTGCCTCTGCTTCCCAACAGGGGATGAGAAAAAGGGTAGGAGCAGAGGGACGCGCTGGAGGTCAAGTGATTTATGCCTCACTGGTCAGAGCAGGTCAGTGGGTTGGGTAACCTTGTAGTTAGGCGATGTTGTCATAGTTGCTGATACTGTAACAATATGGAATCAGATCAACTTATCAGCTTGTTATTAAATAATGAGGTCATGGTGATGTAATAGGTTAAGCATACCGTGTTTGTTTCAGTCCTTGGCCTCAGACCTGGTTATATTTCACTGTTACTTTCCCAGCCTCCTGGCAGTAGCAGCAGCAGCCAAGGATGCTCCCCGGAGACAGCAGTGCTAGCTAGCGTCATCAGGGCTAACAAGCACCACGCTTTTGCTATTTCCACCAGGCCTGCCAACAGTTTCCAGACAGGGCCCCATTTCACGGCTGCCTGAACAAGGTGTGGGACCAAGTGGAGGCCCCATGCTTGGTTGGGGGTATGCAAAAGGAATAATGTGTGCTCACCGGAAGATCTTGATGGATATATGGGTCATTGCTGGCTGACATTAGCCTATCACAGAACTATTAGCACAGAACTATGTGCCAGTATTAATACTTTTTTAAAAGGTCTTAATGAGGAAAAATGATGCACAGGAGATTTTAGAAACAGAACGATTCCATTTCTTACATTGCTCACTGTCTGCAGCACAGGGTGGTGCATGGTCAAGTGGTGTTTTTACGGTAGCCTGCTAACCAGTTTGTGTAGTACACTGCTATCAAAGTTCCCTAACAATTCTAACAATTAATTTTTCTTTTTCAAGTACTGCTCTCTTGCTCATATGAAATATGAGCAAAAATATATATTTTAAATATCTATAAATATATATTTCTGCCCCCCAAATTCAGTATCACTTGGTTTCTATACCCTAGCTGGAGTTTTTGGGTAAGCAGTAGCTGAGTGTTTCATAGTGGAACATCCATGTCATTTTCACATGTCTAGGCTGGAGGGGGGTGCCCTCCCTCCAGCCTAGGCATGCATGGGGTTGTGGGAAACGCGGTCTGACTGCAGGAGCTGATGTGATTTAGGCCTTGCTTGAAGGGAACACACAGCTATTTTGACAGACGCTGGCCTCCTGTTCAGACTGAGGTCTGCAATTACACAGGACATAAACGTGGTGCGCCGCGGCCAGCCTGGAGCAGGACAGGCTGGAGCTCAGAGGTGCCCTGGGAACGGCTCTGTGGAGGCCGCAGAGGCCTTGGCAGGCACGGCCGTTGCGTGACTGTGGGAGAGGGATGACTTGTGCGTAACACAGCAGAGCTATGCTGTGAGAGATTGGCTGTCTGGGAAACAAACAATTTCGATGTCTTGTGCAATAATGTGGGATGTAAATAGAAATGAGCAGGTATGTGACTACAGCATGATGACACAAATAGTCTAGGCATGTTGTACATGCACTCCGGATAAATTTCCATATTTAGGAAACATCTAGCCCCACAGACTTTCTTATCAAACCAAGTAACAGCTTGTTAACCGACACAACTCTCTTTCCATCCTATTAATCCACATCAGGCCTCAGCTTTCTCCTGATAAAACTGTGTAAAACAGGGGTGTCAAACATAAGCCCTGAGGTCCAAAATCGATCCAGCAAAAACTCCAATTTTGGTCCACTGGATGACTTTGAAAAATGTTAAGGAGAACAGAAATTTTGGACTTTTAATTGCATTTTCATATGTTTTAAAGCTTTCCTGCAGATAAAGACCTCCCTCATACTACATCAAAGTAATTATGTAACAGATTTCTGTAATTTTACACATTTACTTCTTAAAGTTTAATTCCACGACATGTCTTTTTGTTTAAATAGCACCTATTTTTTAATAGAAGATACCTCAGGGATTAAATGTTGGGCTCAAAGTGGGCTGTATGTAGCCTGGCGTAGAACCCTCCAGCTCGTACGCTTGCACCCCCCCGAAGAGAGAGTGAAAGTGCTCACCAAGGCCCGTGCTCGGTTTCCTACCCGGTGAGGAAGCTCCACTGGGCCTAAAACAATTACCCATTTAAGTGGGCTAAATCAACTTGCATTGTGGAAACAATGCGATGGCTGCCACTGTTATTTACTGTAATGAACCGGGCCCCATTGTGAGCGTGGCGCTCTTTGGGGACCTCTCATTGAGCCATTCTGAATGCAACAAGCCTTGAATGGATGTCAGGCTACATAAAAGTTTTTGAGCAACAGTGAGAGTGTTGCCTTTTGGATAAAAAGAGCGGTGGTGAGATCATATTTACCCACCATTCAACCTGCTTTATATACGCCCATCGACCACATCCTATTCGGATAAATCAGGGACAGAAGGAGCGGCCAGCAGACTAGAGTGGATTCTCCACAGTCAATTCAGAGTGGGACCTGACACAAGCATGGGAAAGCAAATAACCAGGATTAGGCTTCTTCAAAGCCCTGGCCCTGTGAAAAATGGGAGTAGGAGGAGCAGACAAAGGTGGGAGTTAGTGGTATAAATACACACACACTTACTGTTATGAAAGTAAGGCACACACACACACACACACACACACACACGCAGAAAGTTGAGATTGCATCTGAAAACAAATTCAACAGAGGTGAGGGTTTGTTTGACTGTTTTAGAGTTTTTCTAAGATGGTGGATCAGGGACATTAAGAAGAAGAAGATGGCTGGGTGTGTGTAAAAAAAACCCAAGGTACTGGAGGGGTATGATGGGGGCAGAGGGAGCAATGCATGTTGAGGCATCTACAGCAGGATCAAGCTTCACTTCACCTGCTTGGTGTGTGAGTCTTTCGCTCAGCAGAGCCAAGCCAGGCTTGCCAGACTACCACTGCCAGGGTGTTTGTACATGTGCATTTGTGTGTGGAAACTTATTATCCCATCTTTGAGTGCAACCAAAGTTCAACAAAGGATGTCTGTGTTCCATTAAAACCATCAGCTGCAGACAAACAGACAATTATGAAGGCAGTTTCCCCGAAAACGTGAGGGAATCTGACTGCTGCAGCTTTGAGCAGCTCGCTGAGATTCTCTGCAGCAATTTATAATGTACACACATTTAAGGCGCACACGCCATGCATTACTTCAAACCACAACAATATTAATGGTGCAACAGGATAATTCCTCTATGACGGGGCAGTTAGGAAAGTCAGTGCTCCTTTGACATGAAATCATGTTACACACATGTGCTACATACTTCTGCACACGGTCTTTAGTGCTGACATGACTCGCACTCAAAGACAACCCTATTCAGCATCAGGAATGTTCACAGCTGTATTTGTGTGTGTGTGTGTGTTTGCAATAGGGGTTATTTCCTTCTCTCTCCATGCTTCAGTGCATTTTTCCCCTCTTTGCTCACTATCTTTTCATATCAAAATGCTTACCCTCTTTTCCCAAGACTCATGGTAGCCTCCCAAATGTACACTTGCACACACTCAGATACTGGGAGGCATGCAGAGGACATAATGCAAACACACACACACACACACACACACTTACACATGCAGGCACGCTGCACTCCACTCCCTCAGGCGGTCTGGCTGTAAGATGATACTTCGTCTCTGAGCATTTCGCACATGCCTTCCCGGACAGTTCCCACACTCTCGGCTGCCTCAGCCTGTCTGACCTTTGCCAAGCCCGCCACCCTCCCCACTGCCCCCCTGTGCCTCCTTCCTTTTTCCCCAGTCCTCCCTCCTCCTCCTCCTCCTCCTCCCCGTCTTCTCCCAGGGCCTGCGGTTTGGACAGCTGCGGCCAAGCTGGCTGCTTGGCTTGTGGAAAACATCCGCTACACATGGAGGACCGCACTGATCCTTCTTGGCCTTTGCTGGCTGCCTGGGTGAGTGGTTGCCTGTTTCCCAATCCCATGAACGCATTATTTGACTCATTCACCACTACTTACGTCCCTACACTCATCCAACTCGGAGATCTCGCTCACTGAAAATAAGGTATCGTTTCGGGGACATTTTATAGGCATAAGGTGAATTAAAATGGAGAAAATCTGGAGAGAGAGACAAAAAAAAAACCCCGTCAGGAAACATAAATACATAAATTTGCTCTTTTTTTTGCACTAGCTGTACATTTTGCCAACAACCTGAACCTGATACATCAGATGGTTTGTTACACAGAACCATCTGTGAAGTTGTCCTTGTACTCTTTGGAAAAAGGCTAGCACGTTTTAAAAAAATACTTGGCAGGTGAATGAATAAATCATTTGTCTACTATGGGCTAAATTTAACCAATTAGATCCACAAACCTTAGGTTGAAGAGAGCGAATACTAAAGGGGAAAGTTGCAGTCTGAGGAGCAACAAAAATTGTATCATAAGTAGGCATGTAGTTATCATGTAGTAAAACTTTTCAAAAAGGAAATTTGGCAATAAAAATCCTTGGAGGCACAAAAAAATATTTCCACCCCTAAAGCACCCTTGGCTGTAACCTTATTGGCCAGCATTTCCTCACAGGACACTGATTGGTCCTAACCAACTCTATTTGTCTGGCTTCAGACCTTCCAAGATGAATCCTTTCACCAATATCTAGTTACCTCGTAAGATGATACTAAACCACTAACATGACCATGTATTCATACAGAAATAAGTGCTCATGGATAAAAAACTCAATACTGTGCCCAAAAGAACTTTGACTTTCCAGAAGTCAAAAAAGAAACACTTTCTTGGCCACAAGACAAAAGGTTCCTTAAAAAAACACTTTTATTTCAGAGTTGCTTTATAATCAAATTTATATTCTTTTAATCCTTAAAGTCCCTTGAACTCTTGATCATTTTCTTCCAAACCTCATTACACCAGCACCTACTTCAGACTTATTTCAAAGGAGTTTTATTTATTTTTTTATTGGTTCTGCAGACCGGATACAAGACTCAAAGTCTCGCAGAGATGAATATTCTTTTGCAGTGAAGGCCTAATCCCCTGCAGCATGGCTCCAATTTAATGCCTCGCCATTGACACAGTGTAGTACATAAACAGCCTCCCACCACCCAAGCACACACACGCACAGTCGCACACTCACACACGCAGTATGCAGACCTTCTATCACCACCACCACCTCATCCAGCCTCCACATATGAGACTGATTTTGTTTTGGATCTGTACTCTGGCCACTGCTTGGAGCTTTTTTCCTTTCTATGTGTGCGCAAAAGAGGAACGCACATGCTACCACACATGCATGCACACACACACACACACACACACACAATTATTGTAGTATAACAATGTATGAATAAGGGTGGTGGAATACAACTCATATGAGAAAGTCGCTGTGTATTAGGAAAAACAAATATACAAAATAAAATGATTTGAAAATAATGTAAAACCTTTATTTAATTGAAAAAAGCATAACAATAACATATCAAATGTAACCAAAATAATAAATTAAAAAAACTAATTTTCAATATGATGCCGAAAACATGTTTCAAAAATGTTGGGGAAGGAGCGTGTTCTCCACCAAGTTGCATCAACTCTCCTCTTTACAACACTCTGTATGCATCTGGGAACTGAGGATACCAACTGCAGTTAGTTTTGAAAATAAAATGTCTTCCCATTCTTGCCTGATGTTGGATTTTGACTTTTCAACAGTCTGGGGCTTCCTTTGTTGCTTTGTAGTCTAGCTGACAGCACATGTTGCCATGCCCTGTGTACTAATGCACACTCATACCATCATGAACTCTGGCTTTTGAACTGTGGAATGGTACCATTGCAGATGGTACCATTCCTCTTTAGGCCAGAAGATGATGCGTCCCCGATTTCCAGAAAGACTTTCAGGGTAAAGTTGTTCACAATGCTTCAGCCCATCTTAAGTGAGCTCGGACCCAGAGAAGGTGTGTATGGCTCTTTGCATGCTTGCATTTATTGATGCAGCAACAAACTGTGTTTATTGACAATGGTTTGCAGGGATTTTCAAGCCCCTGCTGTCTGATGATCCAAAGATCTGCACCAATCAATATTTGCTTTTGTTTTTTTGTTTTTTTATGTGTCGTTTCCTTCCCGTTATTTCTCTTATCTTTAAAGAGCTCCGCCTCTCTGGGATTGCTCATTTTTATACCCAGTCATATTATTGCTGTGCGGCTGATTCAAATGAGCATCTTTGTGTAAATATACACTCGCAGCCTGATGGATACAGGCTGTGCATCTACATCTGCGCTGGCAGATGTAGACGTGAACACGCTGTTTTTTTTTTCTGTTTTTTTTCCTGCTCTCTCTTTTAGTCCCAGCTCTGATTATGTTTCTGGCGACACCGTCTTTGTTGCACATACAAACACATCCAAGTCTTTCCTCCAGTTTCCTCACCTTCCCTTTTTTCACACAGGGATGAAAAATGAAGTGTGATGAATAGAAGGAATGGTGTAAGATGGAGGATTACACCCCTGGATGGAATTTTTGAAGGGAGTAGCATTACAGTAAAGAGAGAAAAATACAATCTTGATGGTGTTGCCGACACCTTGCATCACATTCCCCCTCTGTTTGAGACAGGATTATGGTAGGGAACCAGAGGCTTTGCAGGGCGCTCGCAGCCTGACCTGAGAATCAGGGGATTCCTCTGTGTTTGTGGTTGATTTCAAACACATGCTTCCAAGTAAACAGACAGCTGTGTATCTGCTAAACCTAGGGACACTCAGTATCTCGAAGGATGACCGTCAGCAGGATTTTAGTCCTTTATTTGTTTGTTTATTTACTTTTCCCCCCAGTTTTAGTTTAGTTTTTCTAAACAGAATATTCTGATTACTTGTTTTTACCTTGTATTGGCTACAGCAGAGCTTTGTGGTGCTGCAGACTGAGATGTCTTTTCCCCCCGTAAAACCTTAAAAATGGTGACTGACTGTCTTTTCATCATTTTAGTGGTATGCGGCAGAATAAATGAAAACATTCTTCAACAAAGAAGAACACTTTTTTGGGAGGAAGAATGGAAAACCTTTTGGTAGATTACTGATAAATTCTGCTGAAAAGATTGGTTATGTTGGGTTGAATATACCATCCTCTTTCAAATAAATCTAAAACATGTTTTCACCAATGAATACGATGATATGGCATTAGAATTTCATCAGCAATTAATTATGTTTTTATTTAATTTTTGAAAGCCTTTAAAAGTCACTGTGTTCAAACGCTGACGGGGCTGCGGTTAGGGGGCACGTTAGAGTGGCAACACGAAAAACTGCACGCCCACGGTCAGACCGCATCCCCACAATTCACACATACACACACACACACACACACCCACGTAAACATTCAGTTCTCTGCCCATCCTTTTGCCCTCCTCCTCTTCACTACTTCCATCCATCCACCCGTCTCCCACGAGGAGCACTTGCTCCAAGGCTGCGGTGCAAGCGCTCATAAAAAAAAAAGAAAAAAATTGCTTGCCCTGATGATGGAAAAACCGACACCGAAAAAAGCAAGAGAGAAGAAATGTAGTAGGAAAAAAGTGTTAAGTTGAAAAGCGAGCATTTTTCTCTCGCTCTGAGCTCTTGGTCCAGGCACAGAACATCCCTGGATGCCAGAGTCTTTCATCATTTGGCAGCTTGGCTCTGCAGTTCAGTTTTACCTCCTGGCTGGAGGCAAACGAAGCACCGCTCGCTCTCCACACAGCCAGCGAGAAATAAAGACAGGGAGAGATGGAGACAAAGAAAGAGAGAGTGAAAAAAAAGCGGTCTTTCATGCAAAAAACAACCACCGGAGTCATCCACGGCCACGCATGGGGCCTCTGCCTTTTTTATTCTGCTTCTCCATCTATCTCCTCCGTTTGCTTCATTTTCAGATGTACTTTAGCTCCAGAAGTAAAATGCTTGTCATTATATAATCTGCAACAGTGGATAGCTCCCAGTGATGGAGATGTTAAAAGCAAAGTGGGGGAGGGAGCTGTGTGCTAGCGAGGCAGAACAGAGTGACCTCTGATGTGCTACTCTCATTTTTGGAAGGAAGCGGAGTCTCGCTGGTACCATCACTAAAATACCAAAAACAGCCATGTTCTAGGGCTTGAAGACTGCGACGCCTTCGTAGGCGATTTCAAAGTACGCCTGCCACCCTGTTTTGCCCATTTTCTACACGAGGCTTTCTGAAACCAAAACTAAGCACCAGCACTTCAGGCTGTTTCATCCCTCCTTACCTTCGTGCTTCGGTATTTTTGGTTATGTTACAAAACCTCAAACTCGGTTCTCCTTAAACCATCAAAGATGCGATAAGTGATTTATAGTCTGGCATTCAAAATTCAATTTACTCAAATCGTTGAGAGGTAAATAAGACAAGTACTTTATTCGTTTGATTTAACATGGATTTAATTACCCAAGTGCATGCACAGGAGGGCAACCACTCACAGAGAAATAAGACCACAACCTCCCACTAAGTGAGTACACTGCACCAACTGCGCTGAGCAGACTTTAAATGCTCTTCACTGCTGAGAGTGAACACAGGTTCCCACAGGGCTTCATAAAGCACCCCTACCATATGCATTCTTTCGCCATGGATATGCCACCATGAACAAGACACTCGGGCATGTCAACCGGGGCTGAGAGGAAGACTGATGTGTCTCATCATTAGGCCGGATAGCTTTCCCCTGCGGCGAGATGTATGTTCCTACTGTGATGGCCCAGCGGGACTTCGCTGGCACCCCGCTAAGAGTTCTGGGAGTGAAGGCATCTGGTGCAAAACTTCTCCCTCCAGATCTGACTCGAGTGGCCAAATAAAGAAGTCCACAGATACCCAGAAAAACACTTAATCATAAGTATGTGTGCAGATGTGTATATTTTAGATCGCATGCACACATATGTAGAAAGGGACACAAAAGCCTGGCGCAAATCGGGTGCACTGTGGCAAGCTCTCCTGCCGCTCGTGGCCCCTGCTGAGTTTGCCCAGTGGGAGTTCCAGCGCTGGCTGCTGGCAGCTCAGTGGGGTGTCTGGGAGCTGTAGCCCTGGAGACTATAAGGCTAGGAGTGGTGTGGTGACCATGAAGGCCTTGTCCCTCAAGCAGGCTGCAAAGACTGAACGTTTCTCAGGCGCAGATATATGCTCTTAGACATGGATGATTGCGTTGATCTCTTTGCAGTCGCTGTTCCCATGGCCTTAACCTGAAGGGTCCTGAGAAATTATTTCAGGCCATTTAATCATCGTTTTCATCGTTAAAGGCCCATGAAAAATAAACACTGAATGGACTTTATGTGTGTCTAGGAGTGAGCGCTAGATAGTGGTGTCATCTCTGCTGAGAGTCTGGATAACATCCTTCGATGCACAATGACAGAGGCTCCAAAGAGCTATTTGGACAAGGGTCTACCTCATTTCACATTTTGACATTTTTACCATTTAATAATATCATTATCATCATACTGAGAACAGCCCATGAAAAACCACAAAATGACAGAACCTAAGCTCTGTAAATACATTAAAACTTTTGGATATATATATATATATATATATATATATATATATATATATATTTCTAAAGGCGGCCAGCTTTGAACAAAGCAAATAATAACTGTATTTGCTTTTTTCTATCTTCTTCTTTGGCTTTTCCAAACAGCCTTAGCTTTGACCGCTGAAACAAAACTCTGTAGAAGTAGCCTGGCAGAAGTTTAAGATGAAGAACAGTAACTACAAAGGTCAGTTTGCAGGTCCAGACTTCTTCTTCTTCTTTTTAAAAAAAAGATGATTATAGAAAGCGCCAATCTTCTCATAAACTATGGGACCATGGGATTTTTGCTCCACTTATTGCTGGTTGGCTACTGAATTATAAAAAATAGATTTGGTGTACTAAAAGACATCCACATGCAAATTTGTCTTGCTTCACTTTTATGTATCTAATCAGATTCTTGTAAAACTATTAAATTAAAAAAATTAACTTATGGAAGATTTTTGTGCACTCACTGATAAATTTATTCTATTTATGCTAAGTTCTGTGAGATTTTTAAAAGCCAAAGCCAAACTTTGTGGTTGTTATCACTTTATAGCATAGCCACGTTCCCTCTGCATATGTAAATAAGAGTATAAATTGAGTTTTAGGTAAAGTCTTTTACCTCATTAAACATTTTTCATTGGTGCTAACATTTTCAGCCAGTCTGTAATCACATTGTCAGTCTCCACAATAGTTCATAAAAATTTCAGTCTAGTATTTTAGGTGTTATGAGTCTGTCATCAGACTCTGAATCAGATTACTTTATTAATCCCTAAGGAAATCATGTTTAAGGAAATTATGTTTAGTTAATCCTGCTGGTTCCATTTCCAGCACTGACTTATTTGTGTTTCAACATGTGAATGAATATTTCATGCACAAACGATGAAGGCCTGGCTGTCATATTAAAATATTTAAAGACACATCCTTAAACTTAAACTAAGTGACACCAAAAACCACTGTTTTATTTCATTCACTATTGACAGTTCTCCAAAGCAACTACACAAAACAGCAGCAACAGAAAGGAACAGAATTAAATAAATTATGATTTTCCTGCTTTGCTTTCCATGTTACCTCTCAAGGCAAACGTGTTTGCTCATATATATACATATATGTATGTATATATATATATCTATATATCTATCTCTCTCTCTCTCTCTCTCTCTCTCTCTATCTATATATATATATATATATATATATATATATATATATATATATATATATATACATACATATATATACACACACATATATACACACACACACACACACACACACACACACACACACACACACACACATACACACACACACACACACACACACACACACACACACACACACACACACACAAATACACACACACACATATACACACACACACACACATACACACACACACACATAT
>VUQG01021151.1:10572-22482 GCA_015106755.1 Etia nguti | reverse complement strand
TATATATATATATATATCACAATGAATGACAAAATTTCAGACATTAAGCTGGTTGGAATTAGAGATTTAAATCATTAAAGCATACATCTCAGAAAGCGAGTGAGGTGTGGAAAAAAAGCAAAGGAATCATTTCAGGCGTGCTAAGCTGGTAAAGAAGAAAAAAAGTTGAGCTCATGTCATGAGAAGCAGGTTTCAACTCCACCACATTAGCTGATCATCTACTTGGAATATTGCTTAAACCCATCTCTTGAAAAACTAAAGGTAGCCTGGGGACTTTTGATCACCTGTAGTGTATTTTTTTTCTTTTTTAAGTGGACTGCCTTTTACAAAAGCATAATCCAGCTGATATACAGGTGGTCATGCACATACACTCCACATTAATTATGGACGTGGATGCAGAAAAAAAAAAGTCCAACAGTATAGAAGTCTATGAGAAAACAAACCTTGTGCTCATTTAATTTATGAGTTCAGCAAACACTTTCCTGATGAGTTTATGGTCTGGATCATTAGTTTCTAGTCTCATCTGATACAGCACGATGTTGATTTTGTAGCTAATGGTCCAATTTAGAAAAGGATAATAATGCAATGTCTACTTTAAGATGTAGGAACCCAACAGATTACCGTGATCTGTTTTTCAGTCACATCTGCCCCTCCCTCATTCAGGTGCACCGAAAGTCACTCAACCTCAGCAGTCAGCTGGTCAGTTTTTAGGCTAAATGTGTTTGGCTTTAGGCCCGAGTAATTTTGTTTGCAACCTAAGTAGCGAAAGGATAAAAGATGCACCTCATTAACCAAGCTAGTCAGATAGCACTATAGCCAGCTGACACAGTCACATAGTTTAAAGTACAGCTTAACCGATACTGAATTTTTAAGGCCGATACCAATACCAATAATTGGAGATTGAAAAATCCAATATTCAAATATATCTGGCATTTTTCTTTTTCTTTGAGACACATGAAATAAACAGATTTCCCTAAATTTTGTTATGTGTAGCTAGTTTTTTACTCATTTATGCTCTACCAGAATCTGCCTAGATCAACTGCTGATGTTTCTGGCAATCCAAAAATGTGTTGCCAACAGTGAAAACTGCAGAGTGCCCTTTGGCGGACAAACTATGTGACATCAAAACTCATAAAATGGCCATAGGGTGTTTCTACCATCTCTTCTTTGCTGCCGACACATCAGCAATTAGCTATTACATAATATTGGCCTGCCAATATAATCTATTGGGCTCTAGTTTCAAGTCCACAGACCAATGAGCCATCACAATGACTTTGTCTCTTTCTTTGACACAAACTCAGTCTAGGCGCATGCACAAAGAAGACAAACTAAATGGAAATATTTGAGAAGATGAACCAAGATGTGCACTAATTATGGAAATAGATGAGCAATACCCACATTAATATGAACCATTTCTTTGGCTCTCCATCATCACTGAGCAACACCTCAGCCTTTAGCTCCTCAGCTGTATTTCTTGTTCTTAAAGGGAAAAAAAACCCTCACTTTGAACTTTGTTCTCTAATTTTGGTGTTGGTCTCCTCCCTCCTCACTTTGTCTCTGTCTCTTATTCTTCCCCTTTGAGCCAGTCTCCTCCATCTCCTTCTCTTTCCCTTCTTTTCAACATTTTTTTTTTTTTGCAGGGCAAACACTTCCATCTTTGTTATGGGTGGCCGTTTAATACTGTCAGCCCCAGTGAATTAGAAGAGGCTTGATGTTTAGCTTGGTTTTTTTTCTGTTGTGCAAATGGATTTCCCTCCAAAATACGAAGACAGACACACATTTTTCTTACACCTTGATGTACCGCACCCATCAAGCCCTTATGTTTTGGTGACCATGTCAGGTTTCTGTCACTTTCTAAATAACCTGATTGTTTTATGGTATATAACATGGTCATGGTAATGGGTTTTTTGTTTGCTTTTTGACTGGGAAGTGTCTCCACAAAACCCTCGTCTTTTTATTTAAAGTAATTCCATCATTGCTAAGACAGTGGAAGAGAATGGTAAGATGCAGCTCTCCCTGGCTTTCTCCTCCACACCTCACACCACCTCTTTCCCTATCAAAGCCGCATCCATCAAACACAGGAGAGGTGCTGGTGCGAGCAAGGGGAGTGGGTAATGGGACTTTCTTTTCATGCAGCCTCAAAAGCCGACATGCATATTTCACATTGGCAACCGCTTTGAGTGAACTCATGCACACAAACACTACCCGGTCCACACCAGTTTTATTGTGAGGACAAAGAGTCTAAACTCTGTATGTTTGTCTGTGGCATCATTTCAATATGAAAGCGAGAGAAAACGCAGTTGCGAAGCGACTTAATATTTTCTTCAGGAGAAGATAACATTAACTTCATTTGGAGGAGTCCAGTTTAACTTCAGATTCTTCTAATAACAGAGGCTATTTTTTGGTCACGAAATCAGCTTTTCTTTCTCCTTTGTCAAAAAACTATTGTTCGATTCCATTAGCTCCCGTCCCCCTAGACCCAGATAAGGATAATCTCGAGAGATAAAAAGGAAATTGTTACAAGAAAGGTGTCAACTCCAGAAAATCTTCATTGATGTCTTGTCCAGATTTTTGAAAAAAAAAAGACCAAGCCTACATTCAAAACATTAGTCTCTTAAATATCCTACAATAACTATACAAGTCGCTTACATCATACCTTTAAAGCTATTTGTTATGCAAAGACTAAAATTAAAAAAGCTTGCTTTATATGACTCATACTGTGCTGAGTGATAAATCCTGCTCTTTTAGCCTGTAATCACAAACTGTATGCAAAACAACACATTTGGATCTTGTAATTGCTGATTATCAACATCTCCTGAAGACAATATTGTACTCCAAAACAAGAAAAACTCCAACGCTTTAGATACCACTTAGGAAATCACTGCAGAATTGCTTCAATATCCTTCTCTCCCTGAAATGGAACAGACTGTTGACTGCCTTCCATCTTGACTAAATCTCCGGAGCCCCAGAGACAAACAAGTGAATGAAATGAAGCAGAGGTGATTTTCAGGTGGCACCGCAGCAAGCATAACCATATAAAAAAAAGGGAGGGGGGCCTTGGGAGTCTGTTGCATACCAAAATATATGAGGAGCACACTGCTTGAATATTTCAGTGCATGCTGGTGGCTTTTATTTAGCACGCAAGCGGGGAGAGCTGATGTGTGGGGATGAGAGGGAGGAAAACATGGGATCTGGGAGAGGGAAAATGGAGGTAAAGGGAAAAATACAAACATCAGATGAAGTAAAAGTGCATACTGTAGATAAGATACTTGGTAGAAAACAAGCACCCGGCCTCCTCCTTGTCTGATCTCATTTCCATGCTAAGCTCCCTGCTTACAGCCTCGACATGTATCCTGTACAAAACAGGGGCAATGGGAGGTGGCACAGCCTGAGGCAACGTGTGCATGTATTCAAGTGTTTGCACATATTATAGGTCTGTGCACTCGTGAATGACAGCAAGCCCCGTCGCTTTCTTTCACTTACAGGTACAAGAGAAAGTTTGGAATTAACATAAGTCTTCATGTAAGTCACAGCAGTCGACTAAAGAAAAATACAGAATCTTATTTTTGCATTACCAATCGCTCGCAGTGGAGGCCAGATAGGAGCAGCACCTCATACAACCTCTTCCAGCAGTAAAAACATCCAACAGGAGGATTTTAGACCGCTTTTTCCTGCAGGAGTGTTTCAGTGCATCCACCTTTCTTTGGATAACTGAGCAGCCTTCTTGAATTGACCATTCCAAAATATTACTTTTCTTCTTTTCTAATGATCTCTTGCTTATTTCCAAATCTGCTAAATTTAATCTACTTATCTACTAAGTAAAGCCTGAAAAATTCTGAATTCAGTGTTCCCCTACCGACTGCAAAGCATCCAGATCTGTAACAGCACAGCAGACCCAAACCATAATGCTCCCTCCACCATGTTTCACTGTGTGGATAAAGTTTTGGTGTTGGTGTGAAATGTTTTGACTTATTTTGGTGTTTTGTTTTATTTCTTAACACAACATTGCACATTTTGACATAAAATCATTGTTCCACGTCTGTTCTACAGGTATGAAGAAGTTAATTACCTCTCAAAATTAGTTTAACATCAGACTTCAGATATGTGCAAAAAGTGAAAATACACTCTTTGTAAGCATTCTGGCATCAGTCACCAGGATTAATAAGGCAAAGGTATTTGGCTGAGGTAGAGAAAAATGAGGCATAAGCATTAGGTAATTTGGGATTTTACAGGTTTTAAGGACATAAAATATAACACATAAGTAACCATAAATTGCTAAAGTATATTACTAGGCTAATGGTATGATTACTGTTTTAATTACACATATGAATAAAAGCATCCATTCGCCTCCGCTTATCCTATTCAGGGTCACGGGGGGGGGCTGGACATTCACACCTATGGGCAGTTTAGAGTTTCCAATGTGGACTGTGGGAGGAAGCCAGAGTACCCGGAGAGAACCCACGCAAACACGGGGAGAACATGCAAACTGCAAAAGACCCTGGCCTGATGGTGGAATTGAACTCAGGACCTTCTTGCTGTGAGGCAACAGTGCTAACCGCCGTGCCACCCGGAATAAAAGCATAATAAGTTGATTAAAATAATTCCTTTCTTTTACACAAGTTTTAAACGCTTGCACTGCTCAAACATTGAATCAGCATCTAGCTGTGAATCTGTATCAGCATTTATAACAGCAAATAAATGAAAACTAGAAATGTAATGAAGAGGCAGTGGGCAGTCTGCAATTTCCCTGTTGGCAACACTCCTATATCAGTCCTATCAGTTGGATTGATACAAAAAAAAAACCCAACAAAATAAAAACCTACACATGACACAATTTCTTTTCTTGTGACCTTATGTTATTCTGCTGATATCTGTCTGTTCATGTTCCCCAGCTATAGCAACAGTTGAGTTTAGCTTGTTACAAAAATACTATGACCTTAGCAGTGCATTCATATGAGGTGCTGAAATGCAGTAAACAGTGTTTCACACAACTTAATACATACTAAGACTTATTTTTAACAAAAGTCAAGACATTAACTAGACTCTTTAATGACCTGCGGCCAACTTGACTCTTGTGAAACATCAAGTGGTCTTTTGCAAAATAAAAAAAAGAATTAATAATAATAATAATAATAAACATTGTGACCCATCATTTCTTTCTTGAAGATCTGTGTTTTCCTTTGTGCTTCTTTTCCACGAACACATTCTTATTGGGTGGGTTTTTGTTTTGTTTTGTTTAAGTGGACACACGAACAAAGGTTTTAGTAACTTCTAGAGATTTCTGCTTGCATTTTTGCTGTTACTTTTGGATTCTTATCCCTGTCTTTATGATTACAGACTTTGTTCTTGGTGTGATTCCAAGCTTTAGGATGGAGGTTCTGTTAATTTTTTCCAGCCTGCATTGTGATTGATCACTCCATGTATGTATAGATGTCTGGAGTGTGTATGTGTGTGCTTCCTCGCACCTATGTGCAGGTATACACACAAAGCAGCTCTGAGCCCTGGGCGCCTCATTAGCCTCCACCTCATTATGGAGTTTTCTATCTGTGTTTTCACTTCTCTGCTTCTCAGGCCAGTGGTTCTACGCATGACAGGCCATCCCTGAAGCACTAGAATAATAAGATAAGCTTAACCCAATATAAATGAATGGAATCAGGTTAATGTCCATGTTAAGTTGCGCTGGGATGCTGCACTGATAGTCCCTCAGACCAGTGGAGCAAACTTCTTAAAAGAATTTTCACAGCTAAAAGACCACTAATACTTACATTATTACAAGTTATACTGTAACTTACAGTGAGTAGATAGTTACAGTTTCAAGCCATAATCTGGCATATAGTTTCTCACACATTCCCCCTACTCTGGCTTTACACTTCATGATTATTGAAGTGTGACATTCTGAAGGGAGACAACAAATCAATCAGCATTTAAACGTCTTCATTGATATAACTATTAAATTACATGTGTATTGACTACTGTCAAGAAAATCCACTGATTTGTGGTTATGAGAACTTTGTGTAACTTATGAGTTTTAACACATTACTTCGGAGTCAACTAAACCATCTGCACACATTTAAACACAAATTACCTAGTAAACAAAAAAACTCTATAAATGAAAACTATATTTTTTGATCTAAAATCAGTATTGATTATTGTAGGTTCTTAGAAAGCATCTCGAGGTGACTATTGTTGTGATTTAACAATAAACATAACTGAATTGAACTAATAGAGTGGAATGATTTTTTACTTCAGTTTGGAAAAGTTTTTTATGGACATTTTTTTTTTAAATCCAATACACAGTATATGTAGACTTAAAGTGATACTGATTCATTCTAAGTAGCTCAAATCTGCATTTACCCATCAACAGGACTTCAGAGAAACTGAGCAAACCCGATCTGAGTAAAATCAGCTGACATTTATTTTATACGTATGACAAAATATGCAAAAGTGCAGCAGCTCTGTGTGAGAAACAAATGCCTTTATAGCATTTTTTATGCACTTCTACTGATCACCATGAGAATAAAGGTGCTTATGAGTTTTCCTAGCTTTTAACCATACTGTCCAATGTGCACAACTGTGACTAATAGTTCAATGTTTCAAACATAATGCTCAAGATGTTTTGAAGAAAATGACTTCTTATATCGGCCATAACAGAGCACCCAACTGTAATAAGAAATGCTTCAGTAGAACTAACGAAGCACAACAAAAAGATATGAAACTGCCAACCATGCAGAGTGAAAGTTAAAAGGGATCTAATCCCATGCATGTAATTATTAAAATCATGTGTGTTCTTCGCTTGAGCTGCTGTGTATGTGTGTGTGCCCCATGCCAAATCATGCAGTGTGCTTAAGCGAGGGTCTTCCCATTTTACACTCACAGGCAGATAGAAAAACCTTAAGTAAATAAATCAACATACTGAGACTTGAGCTGAGACGGTATTTTTACTCTAACACTCAACTACTCCTCACCGTTTGTGCCCCGGCCCCGTTTTTCAGATTCGACCTATATCGTTTTAACTATTGTCATGTTTTTTTCCCCTCTTTATAAGCTGTCTCACATGTTCTGTTTTTAAGGTGTCCAACATCATCAGTGCCTCTGATTACAGGACCAAATCTGCCTAAAAGCAGAAAAGGGAAAACCCTGCTAGGTGAGGTGGTGTGTGTGCAGCTGGAGGGGTCTCACCTCTTGAACAGAAGCTTGTTGAAAGAGAGGAATAAGAGGATTAGTTCTCGGTATGTCAATGTGAATCTGCAGAGAGAAGGAGAGAAAAAAAAAAAAGACAAACACTGAAGCAACGGGCAGGTTAGCACAGATTTGGCCATTACAGACAGTGACAGAAACGGAGAGCGAGAGGAACAGTTAGTGGATTGGTGTCCTTGATTGAAGTCGGACTGGGGTTTCAGTTTTCTGAAATGGATAGCAGCTGTGGTCTTGAATGCAGCACTGCATATGAGTGCCCGTGCATGCTGAGATGCCTCTACGATAATATGTGCTTGTGACAATGTGTGTGTGTTTATGCATGTGCGAGACCACATTTACACCATTTCAGAGTGTTTACCCCGCAGACGAACGATACGACAGGCGGACAGATTCGTCAGAAGGGAGCCAGGCGGATGCAGGGCGGCAGCTGGAGCCAAGCCAACTGAAATAGCCCGGTCTGTTTGTAAGAGTGCGCGGCTTGTTACGGGACCGGGCATTGGGTCTACATCCAGTCCTGTCCACCTTACCTCTGTCACCTTTGGCTGCAGCACCAAAGATTCAGGACTCATCCTAGGAATGTCTATGTGGATCTGACAGCAACATGGGAGAGAATGTGTTAGACACACACGGACACACACACATAAACACAAACACACTTTTATATTGGCACCTGTGGGTGTAAAAGTCCTCTACATGCACTGCATTTTAAGCTAATAATCTGTTCCGACTTTTTCAGGCGTTATAAAGAAATGACAAAGGACATAAAGTGGAGTTGCTACACTCACACCCAGTTCTATATTATATGTTGGAATCTATAGGGTAGCTTTGCATGATTACTTATAATCCTTATTCATCTTATAGTGTACCGTGGTGTAGCTCGTCACTGCTTTCAACAAGCCATTCTAGCTAGCTTTCCCTTTAAAGCCAATATTCTTCTGAGTGGCTGCCCCTCACAAACAGAAGGTTTGAGCAAAAGATGGGTGGGGCCTCAGACGCCATATTATTTACACATCTTCTGTCTTGATAGCATACGTAGTCAAGAGCAGTAATAAGTAGTACTTTGAGCATTTGGCTCACAGGGATGACTTCCACATATAGTGATGTTTCTACAGCGAGGAGGTTTTTAGAGGTCTGGCTTGTCTCTTTGTTGGTGTGTTTCCAGAATTACTTAACATAATAAAGAGATTTCCATTAAAAATATCGAATGTGGAGCGTGGCCCATCTTAGAAATGGTTAATATCTCGAGGGAATCCAGCTGGACTGGCACATGCATGTGTCCCTCTGCAACAAAGCCACACTACTAACCACAGAGCCACCAAAACTTACTACAAACCAATACTAAATCCTTCTCGATTTAATGACTCCGTTGAAACAAGGTATGGAAGGAATTCTCATCTCTTGGCCATGTTTAATATGAGCGTGCACCATTTTCATAGAATATATGACAGAAAATAAGCTAAAAGTATATCAAGGTCACTTTAAAGTGTGAAGTTCTGGTATTTCCTCGTACTGCTTCATATTCATATAAACTGCACTTGTGGTCTCTTAGAGAATATAATAATTTTCTATGTAAGTTTCAGTAGCATTCAGTTCACTGCTGTGAAATTGTATTTTGACATTTGATATTTTCTAATTGATAAGGGCATCATAAATGAAGGGTTGGTATTTTCATCCTCTAGTGGTCCAAATATTTTTAATGCAACATCACCAGAAATAAACCAACAAAATGCCAGACAACTCCACACAACACTCTTCTCTGGTTGCTTGAAAAATAACACAAAAAAAAAAGACCAAAGCTCGATTTTTTTTTAGATCACTTTCTCCTGGGGAAGAATGAAACTGCTGCAGTACATCAAAAGGGTTTGCAGTTCAAGCTGGGACATCCGTATGCACGCGCACACGCGCACACACACACACACACACTGTGTGGGCAAGTTACAAGGAACATAAACAAATATATAAAAGAGACAGAAAAGAACAACCTCGAAACAGACGGACATTCAGAATGGGTGATGGACACGGACACGGACACACAAGGATGACATGCAACAGAAATGAGTGGAGCCCTGTGTGATATCACTTAAAATTAATGACATACTTGAACAGTAGACCCACTTTCTCTTTACAAAATAAACACTATGCAGACTTACTATATTAATAATTACAGGCCACATAGTAGAAACTCAGGGAAACAAATGAACCTCCTAGTGTTCCTCCTTCGTGTGGTTTTGGCAGCGTGATTTGGATCGCCATCACGTTGCAGTATTTCTCATCTTGTCAGCCAGTATTTTGGTAAATTCACAGGCATTGAAGGTCCCATCTATAAATGTCATCTCCCTTTTGCACTCAACTAGCTCCAAATCATCACACCCCTGCGCTCTCTCTGTGCTTCACTGTTGGGACTATGCATTCACTGTAGTGGTCTTGCTGAACCGCGCGTGAGCCAAAATAAATTTCGCTCAGTATTCTCTTTGGGCTTCTTTTTTAAAGTTTACGCCTTTCTTTTTTCTTTTTTTTTAAAAAGTTGTTCGAACAGGTCAACATTACAAACTGTCCTTTACACTGTCTGAGCTACCACAGAAACACTATTTCCATGGATAAACCCTGAGCCAAATCTAAAGTACTTGCTTGCGGCATTTAAGGAAAACACTTTGACTCAAACTTAAGGTCCGAGGCCCTTTGCAGCTATGTATCTATCCCACATTCAGTGCTTAAATTCTGGCCTGCCTACATGCAAATACATCTGCACAGTGATGCGGTGCCCACCTTATAACAGGCTGTTGAAAACCTTTAGAAATATTTCAAAGAACAAATTAAATATGGATAATTAAATATGATGTCTTTTGCTACGCCCGATACTTTCAGTGGCTGTCTTACTTTTCCAAAGTTTACCGACTGCAGTTTATTGCATTATTTTGCTTCATTAAAGACTAACAGCTGGGAAACTTGCAGATGTTTGTTGAAGCCTTTATGTGGACCAAATTGCATGTAAGACAGACTTTTGGGATATACAACATTACCTGGGATGTTATTTTGTGGATTAAATTAAACCATGTCATTAAACTGCATATGCCTGACCCTTGGTGTGATCCCCATTTCCCGGCGTGAACCTTAGTAAAATTGAGTCTGACACTCGTGCTATACCTTTTGATTACTTCTGCAGCCGTCTCATTTCGACTCATTTATGGTTGGTCACTGATATTCCTGTATCCTTTACATGTGGGAGAATTCTCACAATAAATGCATTTCTAGCTCCTCGGGCAGTTCTTCTCCACGCAGGGCTATGATGCAGACACATAGATCCAACATGAAGAAAGTTCAAACGGTTCACTTCGGTTTATTTTAAGTCATTGCTTTTTTAGTAAAATTATGATTCACATGGGTATTTATTTTGCTGCGCTGAGTTTCTACTTTGGGGGCCTTTGTTTTCGCTGTATTCTTTCTAAAGTCTTTGTTTTTGACTCTTCATAAGAGGAAATTATCTACTTTAAAAAAATGCAGTTATTGAGACATCGCACAGTTTCAAATGATGTCAAATGAACACGTCTGTGCAGCAGAGAATATGCATTCTTATCTCAAGAGTTTTATTTCAAACACTGCACTTTACACACTGTGCATATAGCACCACTTTGTTTTCTATTACATACAGCAAGCTACTTTTTATCTCATTTTATTTTACTTCTGTACTTATTTTATCCAGTGTTATTTACAGTAAGCAAAACCGCACAGGGGCGTCTTCCCTTCTGTTGAGTACTGTATGTAAACACACATACAACCATGTAAATATGTATAGACAAAAAAAATCAAAAAAGAAAAGAAAGAAAAATACAGAAGCCCAGTACAAACCCACCATCCTGAGCAATGTGAATGCCAAAGTAACATATGTACAAACACACATAATCGGGCACACTGCAAAAATAAATAAATAAACAAACAAACTAGAAATCATTGCAGCACAAGTAGAATCTGGCAGAAAAAGGAGGCTTCAAGACGCAATCCAAACAATCATCAAAACAAAGTATGCCAGCTTCCTGGCACGGTGCAGAGGAGATCAATGGGAAATTGGACGGAATGTGAGAAATGTGTGTTTTTGCTATCGACAGTTCACTTTGATGTTTCTTATCGGCTCGAAATGAATGGGAAGTAGTCGAGTGTTAGAATGAGGGGATGGTGGGTGTGGGGGCAAAAAGGGATGGATCAACGGGGGGAGGGGGGGAAGGGGGTAAAAACAGATATTTTCAGAACCAAACAGAATGGTGTTAATTTCAGTATCTCTCTGAAGCCGCTCGTCTCTGGTCTGTGACACAGACACACACAGATGGACAAACAATCAGACGAGTACATGAGGGAGAAAGACGAGATAACAACAGAACACGAGCAGGGGGAAAAAATGCAATAAAGATCACATTTTTGCCAAATAACTAGTGGCAGTAATCCTGACTGCAGGGCCAAATTCTGTAAAAAGGCACTTTTTACACACACACACACACACACACACACGAACAAATGCTTACACTGTTTGTGTCTTAAATTCATGCTGAGCTAATATATTAGCAACAGGAGGATGCTCTTGTAATTGGAAAGAGGACTCTTTTTGGAGACTTTCATTCATTCTGTCCCTCAAGTAGGGGGGTTCAGAAAGCTATAGGCATACGAGTTGTGTGGGCTCGTGTATATGCATGTACCTGTCTGTATGTGTCTTGATGATGCTCA
>VUQG01021151.1:0-10552 GCA_015106755.1 Etia nguti | reverse complement strand
TCATTGCGAGAGTCGTAGTATTGCTGGATGAAGCCGAAATATTCTTGCCTCTTCCTCTGTAGAACACTTTCCCTCCTCTCTGCGTTGGCTGGCAGGTAACCCTGACAGACGGAGAGTGAGAAACAAAGAAAATCACCAAGTTAAGTTTTGATGTAAATCACAACGTAGATTTTATTTTTCTATTTATTTTCTCAGCTCTTCATATATTCTTGTTTTTGGATCCGACTCAATTCAGTAAGAGTTCAGTTTTGAAGTTAAGGCTGAAAAAAATGCTGTATTTTAATTCACTTTCTTGCAGACAGCTCAAAGAGAAGATTGATACCACTTTCATGCCTGTGTATTATTGATGAAGCTGAGGCCTGGAGCTGGTTAGCTTAGCTTGAAAAGAACCTATTTGGCTCATTTTCTACTCCAAACTTTTAACTTTGACTCTACTTGAGTGGCTTTGCATAATTCACACTTCAAAATAATCCCAGTTTTTCTTATACTGGGCTTTGGTTCAGCTCCTCTACCTTTTAGAGCTGCTCTCGCTTTGAGTCAACGTTCTTCTCATTGGCTGTCACTCACAAACAGTAGGTTTGAACAGCAGGTTGGCGGGCCTGTTGTACAGCAAGGATAGTCTATGCCTGAGACCATATATTACAGATATCAACTCCTTATGAACGCATAAAAATCCAGGAGTAGAAAAACAACCCATGTGACACTACACTTTATTAGGTACACCACCTCAAATGCAGCTCAATTACACGTAACGCTTTTCTGCCAAGGTATGCAGAAGAGCTTTACTGTTCACAGAACACATTGAAAATTTAAGCAGATGGGCTACAGCAGCAGAAGATCACACTGGATGCCACTCCTGTCAGCTGGGAACAGAATACTGAGGATACTGTTCGCACGGGCTCAACAAAATTGGACATCAGAAGATTGGAAAAACACTGAGTGGTAAGTCGATACTCTTATTCCCAAAATATTAACAAACAGAGCATTGGATTTAAATGTTAAGGCTGGCTAGAGCTTCACATTTGCCAGACACTCATCTAACTATTACTATGGATGTGAATTCTACCATTAGTTCAAAATGCTAACCCATTTTAACGCTCACCATGCCTCTTGTAGGATCAGTAGTAAGTAACCAATTCACCTGTCTTTTTCATACTTGTCGATTCCACATGGGATTCACTAATTGAGCACATATTCAGGGAGGCCATATTTCCACACAAGGCGGTTTTAGGTTTCCCATCTCCGTACCATTTCTTTCTGTTAGTACCATTTAATGAGCCTTTATTTTAAAACTTGCTCTCAAAAAACTTGCTTTGAGTTTTTGAGCCAAGTTCAATCACAACCCAGACTCCACCACCTAGGATTACATGGTTTGTAAATGATACACTTCACTTTGCAAAGAAAACTTTCTGCTTCCTGCCCAAATGCTTTCTGCTTCTTCAGGGAGTTACCTTTAAATGGGTATTTGTGCGTGTGTGGAGGGGGTGTTTGTCAGACGGCATATGTGAGCATGCATTTGTGAAAGACTGTATCCTGGTTATGTGGTCAGGCTTATGCAACGAGGAGAAAGTCAGTCCTAAAATGAACAAAAAAAAAATACATCTATTAAAAGCGAGAGCTGGGGCTAGGCGTTCTGAAATATTCAGAGAGTTACAATCTTCAAAACTGAACTCAAACATGACTTCGGGCCCTGAAAACTACTCCCCGTGAGAAAAAGCTGGTTCATCTAGCTGTGAAACATTCAAAGGGTCCCTTTTTATTTTTAAAATGACATCTATGAATGAACCATTTTTGCCATTTTTCTCTGAAGAGCTTTGATTATGATAACGCACAAAACGACTGCCTGTTATCAACCGCCTGTTAGATGACAACTAAGCAATCTCAGATACTGAATAACGTCCACCCGCTGCAGGTGAAAGCCCTGTAAGAAATATAATAAATGTGCCTTCAGGTTTTAGATTGCGCTTCTTGTGTTGAGTCTGCGTGTTCTTTCTATGACTTTGTGGGTTCATGCAAGCTATGTTACGTTAACTGGTGATTGACTGTTAGTGTTAATGTGAGTGTGAATGGTTGGTCTGTCTCTATATGTTAGCCCTGTGACAGACTGGTGTACTGTTCGGGCTATACCCCACCTCTACCTCTATGACACCTAGGTTCAAGCCGTACCTTGACCCTGAATTAGACAAACTGTTAAGAAAATGAATGAATGAATGAATGAATGAAATCTTGACTGTAACACAGATGTAGTCACTGCAGTGTTGCCAACCGGTTTCTTCCATGTTCCTATCAGTCTGAATGAGTCTTTGTCAAAGAGCACAACTGGAGGGGACTCAACTCAGCTGGCAGCCAGAGCTGATTGTATTTTGGTTATATTCCCATAGAACAGGAAGGCTGCTCAGTGCAAAAGTAATAATTGAATGTGAATTTCCACCTATGTAGAAAACAGCAGATTTATCAGAGTCAATTGTTGTATAATCAGAAACCAATTGCATCCAATTGCCAATTTGACCCCATTCTATCGCAGAGTGACAGTCAAGTGATAGCAGACAGACTCCGTCTTATGGCAACATTTAAGGCAGGATTTAGTGAGCGTGTTGGTATTCTCGACAATCTCATTTTGCAGCAAATAAAGAAATAAAATAAACCGAAATGGATAAAATAGATAATGACAAAGTTTAAATTTCTGGACAAAATTAGCCGTTTTAAAAAATGCAATAAATCCTAATATATGTTATTGCAATATTCAGCATACCGCAAAATGTCAAATATCGTATTGAGAGCGAAGTATTGTGATAACATAATATGGTGGGTGTCTAAATAAAACACTTAAATTTCAATCACCAAAGCTGGCCGGGCTGTTAGTACAGTTAAAACTTTAATATTAAAGCTTCCAGACAGCCATGCTCCTAAGAATGCAGAACTTTAAGCTTTGTTAGCACTGAACCATGAAGATTATATGAAAATCCTGTACAGCTACAGACCAAAACTGTTCTCATACCAGGTTGTAAACATGTTTATTTCTACTGTAGAGTTGGGCACTTTAACATCAGGTCTGTGGGGCTGAGCCTCAGTGGGCCACTAGAAGAACTCAAGTTTTCTGTGAGTGATGAGTTTGCTTCTTTTTGACCACTAAGTCAGCATATCTCGCTAAAGAAGACCATGATGTGTTACTAAATGGTCCTTAAAGCTGGCAAGTGGATTTTTGCCCTTATATTGTTACACTGACATGGCTGCGGCTCAGGTGGTCAAGTGAATGGATGAATGAGTGAATTAGTGACCCTCTGTAAAGCCCTTTGTGGAACAGTTAAGGTTAAAAGGTTCCATACGAGTGCGGAGCACTTAGCATTTAAGTACAGACCATATGCTGCTCCCATAGGTCAGGACTAAAACTCCCTACATAAATCTTACAAAGATGTCTTTCCTGTAAATATTTCAGTAAACAGCTGCTCTCGTGCATGGACTTGTCATCACTTCCAATTAAAATGAGCACATTTGGCTGCTGATCACACGCAAGTGAGAGCAACTATGTCTTGGACTGGCTTTAGTGGAATCCCCATCAAACTAAATTCATCTACCTGCTCCAAGAGAGAGTCAGAAAATCATAACAGGCCTTAAAAAAAACGGATGTTCACTGTGTGTTTGTCATCAATGTGTGTTTCTGTCTGTGATGCGATGCTGTTGTCGTTCGTTTCTGGAACCGGGAAGCAATTTTTTGGTAATATGCGGGCGAGCAGACAGAAACGCACACAAACCATCAATTTTGAGCAACTGTCTACAAGACAGTCAATAAGTGTAGTGACAAAAGTTTCTCTTTCATTTGTTTTCTGTTCAATCCTACAAAGACAAGGCCCCAAGAGAAGTCTGGGGAGTCTAGAGGATTGTCTGTTGCACAGTAACAACTTTGCCTGCAGAAAGCTGAACACACACCTGGCAAGCACAAACACTGAGAACGGTTTAACTTAGTTGTAAAATATATTATAGAACAGTTATATCATAATGTGTACATATATATGCACACACACTCTTAAATCAGAAACATTCTTCTCACGTGTTTCTCATGACCTGTGACATTTTAAATTCCCTGCAGCAACATAAATCCGGTGAAGTACTGCCCTGCTTCTTACTCATCCACACCTCCTGTCCCATCTACCCGACTGTCAATGCTCAGTCGGTGCTGCCACTCATCCAGACAGTCACATTTGTGCCAACATGAACCCCTGAACCACCCCAACCAAGCCAGATCCCTGACAACACACACACATGGTCTCTGCCAATATGTCCATGCGTAACATGTTGAAACTGCTCTACATGCAAACGCACACACATGCACACACAAACACAAATCAGTACAGGCCAGCTACAAAGCAATGGGCTCAGACATTAGGTGCGCTCTGCCAAATGAGGGACAGGGTGTGTGTGTGTGTGTGTGTGTTGAAGGTTAATGGACAGCTTAGTGGAGGTCAATCACACTGCAGCTGTATTACTGCTCAATAGGAGAGCAGGACACACACACACACACACACACACACACACACACACACACACACACAAGGATTTGCCAAACATAAAGGAGACCCAAACACGACCATACAGGTCACTCTGATTTCATTTTACAATACAATTACTAATTCACATGACTAGTTAAAAGATATCTGCAATCTGACCTAAATGTTAAGCATCTCTGTCTCCAATTACTAAGGCACTGTGCAAAAAAAAAAATCTCAGTGCTTTCTCAAAGCCGTCTTAAGCAACAGTTCCCCAGGCTTTCTGAAAGTCTTTCAAAGTGTTTCTTTGGACATTGGTGCCTTTTCACTTATTATCAGTCTAGTCCTTGTAACTGACTACTTTCAGAGGAATGTTTTGTCGTTTCTTAAGACACTTAACACTGACCTATGAATCATTCAAGCATAAAAAAACAACACAGTTAACACAAGGGATGGACTAGTGTTGTGTCTACACATAACATAGAACTTAGCAAACAACCAGCAACCAGGTCTTACAGAGTGATGATAATTTTAGTTCAAATTGCCATCAATATGTATGGAGAAGAGGTACAATAAGTGAGTTTCTAGAGCCATCTGTCAAAAACGGTGGATCTATGATGGTTTGGGACTGCATTTCAGCCAGTGGTGGTGGGGATCTTATTGAAATTGACAGAATTATGAACATAGGAACATACAGAAAAAACACACAGTGGAACACCATCAGTCATGGATTGGCCTCCCCAGAGCCCGCACCTCAACACTATTAAAAGCAGTGTGGGATCATGTTGACAGAGAACAGAACAAAAGGCAGAAACATCCTTTGAATGTCCTTTGAGAAGCCCAGAAAACAAGAAAGCTTGTCTGAGAGTTCCGGCTGTGTATTTCCATTTACGTCTGCACAATTAATCGCTGCACCCATTTGTAATTTCCCTACCAAAATAAAGAAACAAAGAAATAGCCTAAGCCTTTTGCACCATCCTGTAAATGTAAATGTTTTAGAGTTAGTTGAAGGAAAGGGATGCAGAGAGCACAAGCAGCTCTCCTTCTTTTAGAAAGCAGAAAACTCAAGAGCACTTATGCTCGAATCTGACAAATATTTTATTTAATTTGTGGTCTACTTTGTTTTTTTTGTTTTGTTTTTTTAAGCGAGATTTTAAGAAGACAGAGACGGGAGACTGACAGTGAGGCATAAATGCACGAGAGCTCTACGTGTCCTGCCAGTGGTGCAAAATGTAGCTCCTGCCTCTGTTAATCAGTCTACATAAACCTCATCTATTCCTTTCCTCATTCTTAATGCATCAATCTACTCTTCCTCCCATGGATCCTCCACTTCAGTAAACTCTCTGTCTTCTTTTAAAAAAAAAACCAACAACCCAAAAAACTGGGGAAATATGCTTGGGGAATCCATTTGGGGAATTTAAATGAAATTGTTGGGAGGGAGGGGGGGTGTTATACCAAGTCTTTTCTCTAAATTGATTTCTACTTAGAAGGAGCACATTATTCTAGAAGGAGACTGAAAATAAACTGTCCCACTGCAGGAATGGCAGAAGTTGAACAAACAAAACTTTACTTTCTGTGTTTAAATGCTGTTTTTTCTGCATGTCTACATTTTTCTACAAACACATTGTGAGTTTTTCAGTGCTTCATGGCAAGATCTGAGAAATTTGGAAACATCCAACTGAAAAATCAATGTAATACACCGCCTCACTGCCTATCAACTACAGATATCAAACCCTTCAATCACCAGGGATTCAATATTCTACTGATCCAAAATTCTACTGTGTGATATTCATTATTAATTACCTGCACCATCCTTTCCTCACATCTCTTTATTAAACTGAGTGATGGAAGATTTGCTGTTGGAGGACAAATGCAATCTGGTTTGTCGTGATACTACGCTACATGAGCACCAATAGTGCATTATAGTGTAATGAGGACAAGTACTGGTGTACATTTCCCTGCAAACACAAACGCAGACAGCACAGGTCCTTAGTCAAAAAACTTTTGCTATATAACAGTTGAGCCACAGCCTGATGTTTTACAGGGCTTGTACTGCAGCTCCAGCAGACATGTGCTCCGCTCTGTCAGTGATAGGAAGTTCTAAACAAGCAACATGGAAGATAAGACTGATGACAGCCCAGAAGGTTCTGCAGTACTTTGACCTAAAAAAATTTTTAAAAATGGATGGCAGTATGCAGGCTGTGTCACAGTCAGCTGGCATTTAACCACTTATGCCGTGTAAACACAAATGCAAAATTTTATAATAATAATTTTATAGTAATTTTAACATCGTCCCATAGATTTTACTTAATAGTTACAGCATGTTGTAAAGGAAATTAGTCCCCAAGAACATTGCTGCCACAGATATGGCACCTCTGCCACTGAGCCAGAAAGCTTTGGAGCCTGATGCCTGTAGACAGAAGAGTCATAAATCCTGTCACTGCTTCATAAAACTGAGATCTTTGGAGTTTGGAGGTTAGGTCTTTCAGCCATATCCAAGCAGTTTTTGTAGAGAGTAAGTCCATACTGCCACTGCAATTGGGCACATGATCAGTCTGTAACAACGGTTAGGTGGGTCACACGTGACCAAGTACCAGCCACACATATGCCAGTACACAAATGTATCTCCACTAGCACCTACTCGGCTCAGTTAGACTCAGTTTCAGGCGTTTTCCATAACATTTGAGTACCACTTTAATCTGGGTGGGGCTGTTGTAGCAACGCGGCACGAAAGTTCCTTGACATCATTTGTATGTGACACAAACACAACACAAGTGCCAAGCCACCATGGTACGGTGTTTCATGGCATGAAAGCGTCTACACCTCATGGTTGATTTGTATGTACAGATTTCCCTTGTTGCCAGGTTTCTCATGACTTACGCAGCGACGTCACTCCCTGACAAATCAGAGGCATGCAGTACGTTGATGTCATATTTTTGGCTCGACTCCAATTGCTTGGAGCACCAGCCAAATAGGTAAGAAAAAAGTCCTGGTACCAGTTGCTACCACCTAATGGAAAATCCTATAAACCGAGCGGAGTTGAGTCGACTCGAGTAGGTGCTAGTGGGAAAAGAGGCAAAAGATTTCCTTCATTACAGCAAGATGAGATCAGTGTTGTTGACTTCACCCCTCAGTAGTTTTAATGTTGTGACCGAATGGTGCAATCCATAACTGGAAAAGACACAACACAG
This sequence comes from Etia nguti, assembly GCA_015106755.1. Lineage (NCBI taxonomy): Eukaryota > Metazoa > Chordata > Actinopteri > Cichliformes > Cichlidae > Etia > Etia nguti. The sequence goes on along the minus strand of VUQG01021151.1, from coordinate 2,877 downwards.
CCGATTAGCAAATAGCACTGCGTTTTATTCATGACTAATGAGAGAACATCTTTAAAGATTTGGCGTAGAGAACATGCAAAATGCATATTTCACCTCAAATATTAGCTCAACATTTTTCATGTCCCGGTCATGGATCTCTTAACTAAAAGCAACTCGCTCAGGTCTCGTTAGTTAATATTAGCGTGGCTCTCACCTTTGAATGAGGCAGAATGGAACAAAATGTTCTAGCATGCTGAAGTGCCTGTAAGGTTGATCGTAAGTTAGCACCAAATGAAAAAAGGCGCTGCTCTCTCCTTCTTTTACGCACTATAATTACATGTACTGTAGTAAAGTTTAACATAACCTCTAAATCTGTCCCCTCTCCCACCGCCTTGATATATCTCATATAACCCTTTAGCCTTATCAATATTTCCACAGCCAGTTAGTTTTCTCCTCTCCCGCCACTTCACATTTAACAGCCACACTCCATTAACAAATGTACATATTGCCACAGGCTGACATTCTTTCACAAAGCAGGAAAGCCATTTAATTTCTTCCTTTCTCCTTCAGGCTCGGACACCAAATGCTCTTTAAACAAATGAAATAAGACGGTATTATTTCTGAAATAATAGGAAGTTTAACTGGATGCCACGGGCAACCTGTGGAGCCTCTTGCAAATAGCGAAGGGAGGTAGAGGGAGCTATCCAGTGAGGCTAGAAATTGGCCCTCTCTTTTGTAGCCTGGTTTCAAGATTTTGTTTGCCTGATTCTTCATTTCCACTGCGGCTAATAACAGGGAAGACAGTTATGGACGATTTCTGTGATGTGGTGGTAAATGCAGCCCGTTGGGGGAGCATTAGCGAGCTCTGACTGCAGTGGGAAAACTTGTTTCTCGCTTTTGTCAAGTAAAGAAGAGTGCAGCTCAAGCATGCCTGCTGGAGGGGAAGAGGAAAAAAAAATCAAATAAGTTAGTGCACGCTGGTGAGCAGGAGAAGGGCACAAGGGACGCCACTGGAGTGAAGTTTTATTAGGTGCCTCAGCCAAGTTTATGGAATACAGCGTGGGCTGTGAGTCTCACTGTGTGTGTGTGTGTGTGTGTCTGTGTGTGTGCGCGTTTGTGTGTGTACCAGACAGAGAATAGATTTTTTGAGGCTGATCCCTCCTATCTATTTCTTCATTGGATCATACCACAGGCAGGACAGAAAAAGCAGTCAAGTGTTATGACACCTCAGATGATATTAGTGCTTCTGACACTTTGCACACTTTTTTACTTTCATCCAAACCTTGGATTTAACCCTGGGACAGCTCAGAGGCTACAAGATCTGGTTTTCTACAAGACCTTGAGAGGTGAAGTAGAGATCCATTCATATGTGTAAACAGTTTGGGGGGGTCGGGTTGTTTTGTTTTGAGTCTAATGTCGACATCCTTTGCTCACACCGACATCTATTTGGGCAAAAAATTGAAAAACTTAAGAAATAATAGGCATCTGAAGATTAAAGGAAACTAAACTTTCTTTTTCCTCCTGGTGTGTGATAGTTTTTTATTACAAATTCTTCCGGGGCTAGGTAACTGTTAATCGGATTGTTTGTTAGACCTATAACAATGAGTATAAATAAGTTTGCTGAGATATAAAAAGCTACAACCTATGGTGCTGAAAAATTATGCTAAAAACAATAACTGCAGTTCCCTCAACGGCCATTTGAGGCAGGCTGACACCATAGACTAACATGCTAAAATGCAAAATATTAGTTATTTTTTGAATAAGTCACACATTTGGATTTAATAAGAATCGTTTTTTTAAAGAAGGAAACAGGTGCCTGGGGTAATTTGTGACTGAAGGATAGCAGCAAAAGGGAAAACATGGTAGTAATACCTGCCACGGTTATAGGGTTTGGACACAGTGAGACAGACAAAAAGGAGGCTGAGCTGATGATTTTCATTGGTGGGGACCAGAATAAAAAGGACTAAATAAAAAAAAGAGTAGATCAGAGAGACAGCTCAGGTTACGTACTTTGGCGACACACTATGAGAGGCAAGGGGGAGATGGTTTTGTACATGTGCAGTGGGGGGATATACTGGACAAAGGATGTTGAAGACGGAGCTGCCAGACAGAAGGAAAATAGGAAAACCTCAAAGAAGATTCATGGATGAAATGAAGGAGAGGATTGGTGTGACAGCAGATAGAGACAGGGTGAGATGGAAGCAGATGATCTGCTATGGAAACCCCTAAAGGGAGCAGCCAAAAGAAGAAGCCGAAGATAAAGTTAGGGGTGCGACCACTTTGACAAGCATTGCAACACTGGAGGCTGTAACTGGCAGCAGGCTGCTTGGCCTGGCTTCTGTTCATTTGGAGCCTCTGCTTTGGACTTCTCTATCATGTTTCTGGAGCTGGTGCCTTTTGGAGCATTTTGATGGAATTACCAAACAAATAAATAAAATAGCACTAATTAGCACTACGTACCAATTTGTACATGGAAGAAGTGGACAAGAGGGCTTTGCTAGCCTACACTAGAATACCACCAAGTCATTGGTTCAGGTATGTGGATGACACCTGAGTGAAAATCAAATCTCAGGACGTACCACAATTCACGGATCACATTAACTCGGTGGACCGACACATCAAATTCACCAGGGAGGATATAAAAAGTGTCAGGTTAGCCTTCTTAGACTGTGAGATTTCCATCAGCAATGGGGGACAACTAAAAGCTGACGTGTACCGTAAACCTACGCATACGGATCAGTATTTAAGGTTTGACTCTCATCATCCACTGGAGCACAAACTGGGTGTCATCAGGACACTACAACAAAGAGCCAACACCATCCCCACAGACACAGCGGCCAGGGAGGCAGAAGAACATCACATCAAGAAGGCCCTGAGTAAATGTGGTTATCCCAGCTG
>VUQG01021149.1:0-16627 GCA_015106755.1 Etia nguti | reverse complement strand
CCCTCCTCCCCTGCTGCCTTCCTGCCTCCCTCCCTCTCTCTCTTTCTCTCTCTCTCTATTAAATTTCCAGTCACACAACAGTGCAGTGGATATCCCTCCCTCTCTCTGACTCTCACACAGTCTCCACCAACACGTCCCTCCTTCCTTCCCTACTCCCTGTCCTCCTCTCCCTCCTCTCCCTCCTCCCTCCCACGTACATACCTCAGTAGTCTGTGGAGGTGTTGTCGTCGTCCCGGATCTCTCCCTAACGCTCGCTCTTGATATTGACTGTTCTCTCCCTTCCTTCACTTTGAACCTCTCAATCTCGCTCACTCTTGATATAAGGCTGCTCTCTTTTCACCTCCAGTTGTCTCACCTCCCCCCTCTCTCCCTTTCTCCTCCCTCCTTGCCTCATTATTTAAAAGAGCCCCCTCACATTTCCTCCTCTTCCTCCCCATCCCACCCTGTTTGTATCTCTGTACTGCAGTGTCTGCTCAGGCTATATGGTGTGGAGTATAACCTCCCCTCCCCTCTCTCTCCCTCTCTCCCTCGCTGTGGTGGGTGTTCAGGGCTCGCTCCATCAGGCCAGACTTTAACTGACTGATTGAGTGGACACCACAGGCCGATAAATGAATAAAAATGGGAGCCACTGTGAGGATTAATGTGCCTCATATGAAGACAAAAAGCTTGCCATCTAGTATTTCTGCCTCTGCCCTGTGGATGAGGTTGCTCACGCTTCCTGTGCTCTGCCTTGTATCGCTGTGTGTTATGCTGTGCTGGCATATTGGTGGAGAGATGTGCAGGCGCTCTCTTTGCCCTGGGTTATGTTTAGGTCCTGTGGCCTCGGCGGTAGTTGCTGCGCCAGGGTGAAACCTCTGCCATCGCCTTACTGCGCTGGAACGGCGTAGTGAGAGGAACTGGGGCAGATATGCCGGTGGTGTAGAGAACAGGCCTCCTGCCTTTCTCCTCCTGCTGCTCCCTTCTCACACGCTGCCTCAAGACTGAACTCTTCGCAGCCTCCGAGGCCCTAACAGAGCCCTGATCCGTATCTGATGGCGAAACAGCACGCCACAGGCTGCAGAGATCCTAACCCGTGTGATACCAAATTGAACATTCTGGCTGTCGTGACAAGCAAGCAAGGGTTGAATGCTCCGACGCTTATGGCAGTGTAGAGCCTGAAACACTTGGCTTTCACCCACAGAAAAACAAAAAGCTCCTTTAAACACAAAGTTAACCAAGCCTGTATCTGCAACACTAAAGCTAATACTCCTCCCTTATCACTAACAGCCCTATCTGGCAACCGCATCCATTAGGGCTCAATGGAGTCATTGATCCTCCCACACCCAGGCCAAGTGGACCTTGACCACAAAGCTCCTGAAGACAGATCCAATTTTAGGTGTTATACGCTGCTCATACCTGCCTCCTTTTCCTCATCATCTATCCACATGCACCCTAATCTCATCATCTCATCTTCAAACATGACCACCGCAACTCATTCGCACTACGTGGTGAGGCTGAATAATAAGACATGTCTCTCGTGCCTTTCCGTCTCTCGCTCCTGTCAACACCTCCTCCGGCAGGGCGTAAAGCAAACTGTGCCCCCAGGCCTATAAACCCCATTATGCTGAGCAGCACTTCTTGCACCAGGCTGTATGATCTTCATTTCTAGCTTATAGCCAGGCCAAACTGACCCTTAAACTGGTCCACTGCTTTCCTCGTGGTGGCAACGCAGACGGCAATAACCAAAATGTCACCCAGCCATCAACATTTTAATTTCAGGTCCAAACCACTTAGCTGTAAAAAGTGGTTAAACAGCACAGACTATGGGCATACTGTATGTAAGGATGTGTCCCGGCACATAAGGGTAAGTGCACTTACCCTTATGTGTTTAATCTACTTTTTAATGCAAATGTCATAAATCTCTATGAGGCACGCAAAAGAAAATATCTTTACTCAAATGCTTGATATTGGAATGTTCGGTATAAAGCACTGAGTTGTTTTATGGTTAACTTGCACGTTTCATATCACATATAGTGTCTTTGTTCCACTTTCAAATGCCAGTATTTTAAAGAAACCCATTCTAAAGGTACTTGTTAGAATTTCCTGTTTTAAACTAATCAACAAAATCTTGCAAAAACAGCTGCTGTTACTGTACATCCAAAAATCAAACAAAGCCCAAATGGTGCTGGGTTGTACAATTTGTACCACAGGACAGTGCAGCATTATTTTAACCAGACAAGGCATTAAAATGCAAAATTTAACAATGTATGTATTTTTAAAATTAAAGTTAAGAAAGTAGAAGCATTTATTTTTTTTAAAAACCTTTTTAACAGTCAACGGTAAAAAGCTTAGAAGGTCAATTCTGCAGAGGGGGATTGCAAAAAGGACATTTAAAAGTTAGCATGCGAAGAAAAAATGTTCTTCTTCTGATGCCCAGTAAACACAACTGGGTCCATCCATGCATTTTATTAATTGTTTATCCAGTTCAGGGAGAAAGAGTGGAGAAAAAGCGAAAAAGAAATATTATTGTGCTGGAGCTTAAAGCACCGAGAGCAGACTAGTGTATGGAGGAGGATGGCAGGGTCAAGGAGTGCCAGAAGCAAGGCTGGAGGGCAAGGTGCTTCTCTGGGTGCTTCGTGGGACAGTCGCTCTGTCAGGCCTACGCTGGGCTTGGCATCGCAGGAGAGAAAAAAGGCTACAGAGAAAGCGTCAAGATGGCTGATGATGAAGAGTGGACATTTGTGGGCAGCTGCCAGGGCAGAAGTTGAGGTCTGATTAATCCTGGCTGGGTCGCCTGGCTGAGGGTGTATCAGGGTTGCATCAGAAGGGCATCCAGTGTAAAATCTTTGCCTAATCAAACAATATCATTTTCATACTGGACTGGTTGGAGCCTGGGATGAAACAACAACTGGCTCTAGTGCTGTTGGCCAACAGCGTGCCAGTGGAAGACAAAGAAACAGGAACGGGGGAAAGCATGTTAGAAGGACGACTCATGGATGTAGTGAAGAAGGACATGCAGAGAAGTGGTGTGACAAAAGAGCACGCTAGGGACAGGGTGAGACGGAGGCAGACGATCTGCTATAGTGACACCTAAAGGGAGCAACCAAAAGAAGAAGAAGAAGAAAAAACATATCTTTGCACTGTGGGAGAAGGCTGGAGTACACAGAGAGAACACACACAGGCACAGGGAGAACATGTAAACTCCACACAGGGAAGCTCCTGTTGGCCTGTGGCTTCAACTCAGAACATTTTTGCTGTGAGATGACAGTACCGCACCTCTGTGCCGCCCACACCGGGTATCAAATCAAAGTGTAACTGTAAAAGACCAGCTTTTAATATGGAAATTCTACAAAAACAAACTGTTTCCCCAGAGCCATTACCAGCGTCTGCACCTCTGTACTACTATTCACAATACTAGTTGGGAAAATGTCTCAAATTTTAAACACTTTCAGGAAATGTCAGGAAACTTGCTGGATATTCAAAATGTGGCAGAAATATTTCTAAATATGCATGAATTGTTTTATTTTACAGAACATGTTTGACCAGAAGCTGCATGAACTTGCTGAGCACTTGTGGCCATAGGAAGTTTAGTTATAAACTTTCCCTCCAAAAAAAAATCAGCACTGCATGTAAATGCAACAGAAGCTTTGCCAGAAGCCAGAGGCCAGACGGAGCACGGTGAATTTATGAGCTGCTTGTTTTATAATTTAGCAAAAGGTCTTAAACAGACCCAAATGCACAACACCAAAGAGGCACACAGTTACAAAAAAAAGAGAGAGAAAAAGATTTCCATCAATGTGATATTCCAACTAGATTTAACAAGGAAATAAAACTCCAAAAGAAGCAAACAGGAAGTAACTGCAAGGCAGATAACACACTGAGGCATGAAGACAGAGAGAGGGGAACACATAAAAGAGGAGGGAACAGGAAAACTAGAACCACAAACGAGTACGACAACTAGTTGAATTAATAAAACAAGGATCAGGACCACATATGTACTTTTTGTTGTCTATACACATTTTTGGGAAACTTGACTGTACTTGGTGTGTTGTGGAATATCAAAAGCTCAGTTACTTCAGCTGACAAGCTTATTTTTTTTATATAATTTGTTTTTGTCATTTGACCCAGAATTAGAGAATGTGAACTTTTCTTTTTACTGCAGTCACATAAGATCTCTCCTGAGAAAACATGTGTTTCACTCTGAACGTGAGATTTTGATAAGGTTTGATGTATGACAACACTGCTCAGCTTGACGAAAGCATCTATCCTCTCTCCGAGGTGTACGCATCCACACATCAAAATAATCTTAAAGTCTTAAAAGCCTACTGTACAACTGCGCAGAGGAAGTTCATGTATCCTTCCATTATCTGGTTTCACTTACCCTACCGTCGGCAAGTCTTAGAAAGGTGGTTATCTATTCAATTAAGTTAACGCTGGCTTCATCAGTCTAGGTAGAAGCATGTTCATATGAAAAGGGTGGTGCTGGCAGCATCTGACCAATCACAGCTGTAGACAGGTCTACTGACAGCTTAGCCATACACTTAAAACTACAAACATGGAAAAATACAAAGAGGTAAAACACAGAATACAGACCAAAAGCAACACAGCTGCTGCAGACAAATCAGCGGCATCAGTGTCTGTAACAGGACAAGCACAGTGCAGTGGTGTAGCACTGTATGAATGTTGGAAAAGATCGACTATATTAGGTTCAACCTATTTGAAGCTCGGACAGAATGCTGGTAAAAATGCAGACTGTGTAAGTAAACAAACTTATCAGCACTTATCATCTCTTTCATTAACACGTGGGATGTATTAATCTGATGGATTACAATTGTAATTTCATTGGGGGCATGCACTAAAACTGCTTGTCTGAATCATGACATCGGCGAGCGCTGTCCTTTTTACGCTGCACAAACTTGAAAACACACTTTGAAAAAATTGCTAAAAACAGACATTTGCTCACTGATTTCAAAGCTTTTAGCTTGGTGGTAAGTTGAGGAATCAAACATGGATGGATTTAAAACCTGTGTAAAGACATCATTATTCACAAAACATAGACAACATGCTTTTTCTTTCAGCTGCAGCTGCGGTGAAATTTAATCGTCTGGGCATAAAAACAATGAATACAAAATACTGGCGGTGGCTAATTGTACCCCTCAGCTTCCTAGTAGATATGGTATGAATTTCAAAATTCTACATCACCTTGTTTTTAGGTTATTACATTTACAATGCAGGAAAACTTGATCTCTGACCTGTGACCTTGAGGCCAAGGTCAATGAGATTCAAACTAGATCAAGATTTTTAGTAGATACACCTATGGTATCAATTTGAAACTCCTACGTTACTCCTTTTTAGAGTTATCACATTCACAAACTTGGGTGTCCATTGTCTGCTCGCCCAACTGGCAGGTTAAAAATTCTATTCAATCCTCGGCTTAGATCATGTGTCATATGATCTAAGCGTCAATGTAGAACAATAAAACTGTTGTAAAATTATTTGTAGAAAATAGGAAAAAAACATCAAGGAACAAGAATCTATATTTATTACTGACGCTCACCAGAAAAACAAAAACATTAGATGTGTGAAACTTTTGACCCTCCTACTATGCGTGCACAGAAGTCTGAAGGAATGGCGATGCCATTTAACAAAGATCTGATTGGTCGGTGGGTGCTGATTTCATACCTGCTCATATCTAATCTTGAGGAGGAGGATTTTCACTGGCTTCTATTTCAAACCATTGAGCTTTATCCATCTTTTCTTTACAGTCTGTGTGGCGCTCACCCAAAAGAGTGATTCATGCATGAGGCTGACCTGCACTGTTTTATGTAATTATACATGTCATGTATGAGGTGCTGTGACTGCTGTGACTGTGGTATACAGTGTATACCTGACTGTAAGTGGTAACAAAGTTAACTTGGCAATGATCAAACTATCAACAGCTGCAGGGAGCTTATTAAATACCCTTCATCGCAGAGCTTGGCCTGTAACAGACTCGCGACCTGTCCAGGGTATACCACACCTGTTGTCCTAAAGTATGTCAGCTTGAGTAGTCAAATTTGCACCGACTTTATCACACAGAAACAAGTCTGGGTGCTTTTAGAAGTGAGAGTCAAGGGAAGTCTCCTTTTTCAAGTTAACATTTGAATAAAAATGCATGAAAAATGTTACACACTACACTTTTAAATATTTACTTCTCCTCAAAAATTTTGGAATGTCTCATTGGAGTTGGGAGCTGGTTGCTGCCTTACAGGATGTGCATTTGTAATAGCGCTTGATCTCCTTATAAATTTGCAATAAAATGACGAGTTCAGAAGTGGCATGTTCTGAGCTTTATTTCGTCTGAAGCTGCAGAGCAGCACTGTGTTATAGTAGCAAGATACTAACCCCATGTTGCCTACTGGTGGTGGTCAGAGGGCCCGGTGGCGCCAGTGTCCGGCAGCCTCGCCTCTGTCAGTGCGCCCCAGGGCAGCTGTGGCTACAATGTAGCTTGCCATCACCAGTGTGTGAATGTGAGAGTGAATGACTGAATGTAGTGTAAAGCGCTTTGGGGTCCTTGGGGACTAAGTAGAGCGCTATACAAATGCAGGCCATTTACCATTTAGATAACTCACCGAAGCACCAAACAGGCTCTTTGCTGATTTTACGTAAGCTACATCAAGGTATACACGTCAGCCATACTTCTTTCTGTTCTCTTTGTCAGGCCACTCTTACATTGTGATGACCGCTTTCCCCATCTCATTAAACTAAATGCGCCTGAACTGAAGTCCTGAACGTTTGCTGTTTTATTTTGAAGGAGATCAGAAGTCGACTCATCTCCTTTCATCCTTCATACTTGCACTGCCCAAAGGGAAGGAATTTGAGTTTCACAGAGTTTGGTTCACAAGAGATAGTTAGGTGAGTTTAATGGAGGTTGAGATCACACAACCTCCTCGGGGAATCTGGAAACTACTAGGAGGAGCTCGAGGAAATAATGTAGATGTACATGGGTTACCACATCCATAATTATGAAATGCAGCTTTCCTAATTATGCCATGATTATAAGATTTTAAGCTCTTGTGCAATTAAATGTCTTCATTTGCACTCTAGGAACTAATTTGCACATTTTCTAGTTCTAGTTCTGCAGTGCTCATGAAGTTTTTTTTATTTATTTACCAAACTGTCTAGCTCTGCAACTAAATGAATTATATTTTAGTGCTTAATTGGCCATTGAAAAACTGTCTGTCAGGGCTAAGTCAAAGAAAGACACTGTTGACGTATAACTTCATCTACAACTAGAAGAGAAACATCTAATATTCTTCTTCTGAGGGGTGCACACTAAAACCACACAACACTAGTGTTTAAGCAAAGAAATTTGCAATAATTTGACATCATGTGATCGCCAGATAATTAGTCCATTGCATCATAAGCAAGAGGAACATGACTTAAACTAATAACTTACCAAAACCCTTGTGATATTTTCTGTATAAGACAGTCATCACTGATTTAATGCTTTAATTACTGAATGCTTCTTTGTGATTATTGCTTTCCCATTTGGTGTTAAAGTTAATTTCCTTAATGTATTAAAATACAAGGTTAAGGTTTTCAGAATATCTAATTATAACTCCTTTATATGCTAATATATGCAGCAAGGCCCTCAAAAAACCTTATTGCATCATGTTTATTTGAATGAACCACACGTCATTTTTGCACAGTGCAAGCATGGAAGGGAAACAGAATGTATGAATTTATTATTCATGATCACCCAAAACATCAAACCAAACTTTTTCTGTAATGTTCCATGTTGGAAAAAGCTGTAAAAAGTTTGACAATCCAACTACTACTTATTATTCTCTATGAAAGGTAAAGGTTCACATGACAGCACCCATATATATTCTTCTGCTGATTAATTGGGCGGGGGGGCTGGAGCCTATTCCAGCTGTCAAAGGTTGAAAGATGGGTTACACCATGGGCAGATTTCCAGCTAATTTTAAAGGTACTTTTCGTAACGACCCCATGAATTTGTAATGCAATATTTTCACCACCAGGGGAGAGAATTTTTACCATGTGGGTTGATTTATTTGTTTTCTTTTTTTCCCCTTTAGTCTTACTTCCATTAGCTGCAGATGCTTAGTGTTCAACCGGGCTGTTGTTTAAAATGATAATGTTTTTTCTGGTTAAATTAAGCTTAAACAAATAAAGATTTTTTTCTCACTACACTGTCTTGTGTTATGAGTTCATGCTCAGTTATATCAATTTGAAATTATGTTTTGGATGTAAAGTCATAGCGGCTGTTTCCTTGTTAGAGCCAGTTGTTGAAATTTCCATTTTATGCGATTTTTTTATATTTATAAAAATAATCTTTTTGTGGAGCTGGTGCCTTCATTGGAAAACGTCAGCTGACACAGACAGGAAATGTGCGAGTAAGAAACGCAAGGGAGCAAACCGGGGAATCACCGCTGATGGCATTTGGGTTCATGAAGTTTGTGTACTAACCGCTCGGCCATCAGCTCCCCAAGTAGTGATTTGTTAAACTTATGTTTGTGCACAATGTATATATATATATTTTTTAACCATTTTTATTCCATATGAATGAATTTGGCTGTTAATAACTTGGATACTGAAAAACTTATGAGCCCAGAAAGGCACGAATAGATCAATATTGAGATGGAGGCAGATAGAGATGGACGGGGACAGAGAGGAAGATGAAGTGAAGCTAAGCTGGGCTCCAAAGGCCGGCCAGTGATTAAGGGATGGGAGGGATGAACACCAGCCACTGAGGGACTAGTGTCTATCTGTGTGAGTCCATGTGAAAGCGGGGCTGAGGAAAAAGCTCAGAAACAAGAACCCACTGTCACGGTATCTTAGCAACCGTCTCAGTCTCCCAGGTGACAGGGACTGACATCATTTCCTGTCGGTTAGTGTGTACACACAGTGTCCAAGTTCTTTGGGGGTGGGGGACCGCATAAACTGACATGTGTCATTAAACATATGTGAGAGGCTGAAAAGTTCAGGTGCGTCATTCTCCCTTTTCTCTCAGCGCCCGTGCCACCACGAGGTGCACAACAGGCCCGTGTTTGTCGATGTACAGGACTCAACTCGAATGCAATATAACTGATGCGAAAGCAGACTGTGGGCATATATGTGGAGTCTGTGCCATGTGCGCATGCGGCCAGCCTGTTTGTACGTTATGCCAAAGGAAACATGGCCAACTGATGCCATCTGGTAGGACTACTTGGCACGAGGAGACTCTCTATGGTTCCACAACATATTGGAGTAGTTAAAATTAACACTGTGACACTATTTGGCAGAAAAAGACACCGAACTATCTATTACTGTGTCTATTTCAGTCTCACTCTCTCCCACCTTAAGAGTCCGAGCGGCGTTCACACGGGGGCGGCGGTAGGAGTGCGAACCCATCAACAACAAATCCTCCTTGTAATCAAAAACAACTTGGTCTTATACGATGTTTACCTTTATTTCATCTCCATAAAACAACATGATCAATAATTAAAAAAAGAAATAGAAACAGAAAAAGTAAAATCTTAATTAAAAAAAGAAAGAAATAACACAGGTTTCCATTTCAATGATAAAACTTAGTATAATTTTTAGAAGCATGATTGCTTGCTTTATCCTGTGCGTAGTATGGGGGGATTAGCGTGCTGATGGTTTGAATATTTACATGAAAAACTAATGCTCACATTGTCTGCCCCTAATTAACTTCAGCTACTCAGTCCTGTATCAAAAAAAAAAGAAAAAAGAAAAAAAAAAACTGCTTATGATTTTTTTCCTAATTATGTTGAACATTTGTAGGATTAAAGCGACAGAGCAGACATATGTGTCGAAACTGGAAAATGGCTGCCCAGATTCAAATCGAAAGCCCAGTTCCATCAGATGAGGTCCATGAGGACTTCATCCTCCATCATGCTCGAGACCTGTGGCATCCCGGGCTGCGGGACGGCTCCTCTCTGACCTCCAGACATCATCATCTGACCTGGGATGGGGAGAAAGGATAAGAGAGTTTCTGGAAACGCTTTAAAAACCGAAACGGAGAGAAAAAGTTAAGACTTTAAAGCAGGATAGTGAGAACTAATAGACCGTGGCACTGCATTTGTTCTCCTTTTTTTTTTTTTTTTTACAGAGACCTACTTTAGAGACACTTTGTTTGAGATAAGTAAACATCAAGGTACTTAACTACTGTGTACAGTGAGTTGAAATGTTTATGCGCTGCAATAAAATGTATTGGCTCAGACATGCAGGATTTCCAAGTCAAGTGCTTCTGTTTTATTTTTTCTCAAAGTAAAACATGAACAACAAACCACAGGCAATCGCAGACAAAGATTATGTATATGGAGCCATTTCTATCATCAGGGAAATCTTTGACACCCCATCCACGTGCACTGCCTGATGGCACTGACAGTGTTCAGACTGGGACGACTGCACAGCGGCTGTGTTTTCTGTTGCAAGCGTAGCTTTGTTTTGTTTGTTTTTCTGATTACTTGCAGTACATGCATATCAAACCACAAAGCAAACCAGCAACTAAAATCAATCCATACTCTCAGAGGGTGTAACAAGTGTTGGATTTCAGTACTCCAAAAAAAAAAAAAAAGAAGTCATGTCTACTCTTCACGTTTTCAGACAATAGATTATTTAATTTATTTACTCCCTATAGAAAGTAATTTGTTACTCCACACACTAGATTACATTAGTGTTTTGTGTAATTTCTAGTCAATAATAAAGCACTAAAACTTTTATAGAGCTATAGTAAATTACAAATTTATAAAAACATAAAAACACAAATTTATATTGTTATTTATTAGGCAAATAATAAACTGAATTCACGAGCTGGAACACTAGACTTCTCTGAGATAGAAAAATGACGTTTTTTAAAAAAAAGTAATTTTTCTGCTTTTTTGTAGGTGAGTAAAATTTGCAAATTCGTGAATACAAACAATAATTCTGTTTGGGCAATTACAAAAATAATAGATTAACCATTGTAGAAAGATAAAAAATATATTGGTAATTACCAATATTGTTAATTTAGGGCAGCTGTGGCATAAACATTACACTATAAAGCACACCTATAAAGCATGATCCAAAAAGCCTGTTCATCTCACAGCTTCACATCATAAAAGGAATTTCAGAAGCAGAGCATTTAATCTCTACTGGGTCTTTTATTTTGAAAAATGGCCAGATTCTCCATGTTGTGCCTCTGACTTTCTGCCCTCCTCATCAAACACTTCTGAGTCATGCCACTTCCTACCAAAATTTAACATCCTTTTACCTCTGCCAAGGAGATTATGTAATTAACTTTCTGGAGTCTATCCAGATGTTGGTCCAGGTATCTTTGGAAGTATTCTATTGCCAAACATTTTATAATTGGACATCTCTAGTCTTATTTTCACAAAAACACATCAAATTGCAATAAGAAAAATGAAGGACATGTTCATCCTGTTTGAACTTCTATCATAAAAACATATATCATCTGAACTAATCTGGACCCAGAAATCCTTCTGGTTCCACGGGCTCAGCTCATGCGTGGTATCGAGGGAATTTTCAGCCTCAGCAGAGGCGTGCGGTCTTGGACTGCTCTTGTTTTTTTAAGCAATGAAAACATTTAAAGTTTGAAATCAATAGATTAATGCACCAGAACCTGTGCAGACTTTTTTCAATCAATGTGCACAAAAATAAAATGTCACGAATCAAAATTTGTCCAGAACACACACTCAAACAAGTCCGTGAACTTTTGTTAGATACAGATGGCTGCTTTGGTGGCTTTAAAATTTGCTTTGAAAATAGAAGTCTACAGAAATATCTTTAATCTTGGAATAAATACAAGAATTGCTCTTTTTTTTTTTTCCTGTATCTAACTTGTCAGTTTCTAGAAATGTGACCTTTAAAAATTATTATTTTCTTCAGATGTCAAGCTTAATATCCTTCAATGAGCACATTTCCTGACCCATATTCTAAATGCCTACTTGACTCAAATATTAGTGAACTCTTTCCACCTCTCTGTGGGATGCTTGCTGACCTGCCATGGGTTGCCTCCACTGGCCCTGCATTTGAGCCCCACCTCCTGGGGTCTGGTGGACCAGCTGTTGTCCCAAACCTTGGTGAGACATCATGCCCGGCATGTGAGACACCCCACCCTGCTGCAAGGACAGAGACGCACAACAGTTTCAGAATCAAGCATTTACTACAAGGTAATTCATTCGAACAGCTGACTGGTGCACTCTTACTGGCTGCTGTTGGCTGAGAAGGAGACTGCGAAGCTGTGGATTGGCTCCTGGATTTGTGAGGCGAAGGATGGGACCCTGGGGCGGGGCTTGTCCGCTAGTCGGAACTTGATTAGGTGGAGCGCCACTGACGGGCGGCTGTTGATTGGTTGGTCCGGCAGCTCTCATTGTCATCTGAAGGAATGCCACACAGTTTAAGAGTTAAGCCTAAATATTAATTAGAGTAATCACAAACACTGCTATTTTTGAAAGCAATGCTACAGTTAATAGCAGCTGGAGTGGTGTGACAAATTAGAATTCTACATTGTCACATACAAAAAAGCAGTGTTTGTGCAGGCTGACTGAGCATTCACTTGGTTCAAGTGAAGGAAAAAAAAGTTAAACTTGACCTGCACTTATGCTAAAAATAGAAAAATAAGATGAATAAGTTCTGGCTCACCAAATTTCTGGGTGGGTGACCCATAATCTAGGTTTACACACTTGGGGTACCTTAAACACGATCCCAAGTCAACTACAAATAAAAGGAGTTATTCAAGTCTGATATTGGCGACACTACGGTCTAAAAACCTTCAGATGACAATAAAAGATCAATTTCATTAAATTACACAAACATATGCATGCATGTCATCAGTGTAATGTGTTATTTAGCATCAAGGGCATGCAGCCTCAGACGTACTCAACAGGAACTTAAAACGTCAGCACACATGCTGTGACAGGAAATTAGCAAGCAGCTGAAAAATGAAGCCATCATGGAATGTGCAGTTCCTCTAGTGGCCACATGAGGCTGGCTCCGAAGGTGAGTCAATCCCCACAGGCTGGCATGGTAAGATACAACGAAACAGCACGAAAACCAGCCTAGCTTAGCATGAATAGCATTAATTTTTTTTTTAAATTTTTTTTTTTTTTAAATACTTTCCATGTAAACTAGCTACACACCAGGCTGATGCTGAGCAATTGGTTGAGAGTAATAGCTACAGGCATTTTCACAAACAAATGTAAGAAAAATCATGAAAGAATCAGGTTGTGAAAATTTCCACAGTCGTCACAAAGTAGGAAAAAGTCCTCTGCAGACATTCACTCTGCTGGATATACTCCATGTGGTTTAAGTGAGAGAGTCGCATTGTATTTTTGAATTCTCTTGCACTGTATGAGCAAAATTATTGGGTCACACCTCCCTAATCTTTGAATTTGAGTGTTTTCATTGGAAAGGGAAAGTATTTAGGAGCTAGAGTAATTGAGCCACAAAGTCCCAGACAAGATGAAGTTACAAACCTTTACACACAATGCAACCGTGAGATGTATAGGTGGCCAAGGACTTTTGTCCATGTAGTGTATGTTGGATATTGTTGCAGCGCATGTGCGAAAAAGGCTCAATTACAAGATTCCTGACACCGTCAAACAAACGGATGTTTCTTGATTTCCAGGAAAATAGATGCAATTGTAAGAAACTTTGAATGAAGACACAAGGAGCTTATTTTTTATCTGTCGTTATATCTAACATTACATACTGTATATCGTATCATAATTGATGTAGCTCAGTAAGACCTACAACTGAATTCTAATATTATAATTGAAAGCCCTTGTGAACAACGTAAATGCATGTTAGCTAAGTCGAGAGCTACTTTGGGTCTCACCATGTTGTTCTGTCTCTGTTGCTCCTCCATCATAGAGACCTGACTAACAGGGGGCATGCCCACCACCACAGACTGGTCAGATCAGAAGAAGGAGGGAGGGTGAGTGGAGAAGAGTGGTGGAAGTGTGAGGGGAAAAAAGAAAAAAGAAAAAGAAAAAACAGTGGAGGAAAGAGTTAGCAGCAACGCATGCAGAAATCCCAGGCAGTTCAGGTGTCAACATCAGGCAGTGCAGGAGGAATCTGATGATGGAAAACAGGCAGACGAGCCAGCACAGAGAGGGTTCATTTATTTACCTGCTGCTGGACATTGCCGTGGGAAACTGGAATAGGACCTGGGGCTCTGTTGAGGAAGTTCTGGTTTGGGGGGACTTGATTGGGCTGCATTGGCCCTGCTGCACTGTTCAACTGCTGAATAACCAGAGAAAGCAAGAGACTGCAGTTAGTATAACATTTAACCAACTTTAACTGGTCTCCACTCCAACACTGCTCTCTTTAGTATACAACTTGAATGACACCACTGTATTTCACACGCACACACACACACACATAAAACAAACAACAAAAACCCAGAAAGAAGAACTAATCCAAAAACAAAAAAAAGTGCAGTGTGGGCACCAACTCTGGATTGGTCACTTAAAAGAACCAGACCATATTTTGATGGTTCAGGAACTGAACATTAGCACAGTGACAGATCCCAGTTACCCCTGTATAGGAAGTCCAAGTCTATTATCCTAGTAGGAACTGCGAGAAACTTATGAAATCGGTGACAGGGAGACACGTCCAGGTGACTACCCTGCATCCTCTGCTAACACGCTTCAACTGAGTAGCCCTGTTAGTTAAATACAGTTACCAGTCCACCGGTTAACGGCAGCTCTCCCCCTTGATGATATGTGCCCTTGCATTGCTAGGCTTCTACTTTAGTGGGCTAGAACCTGTTAGAACCATTGAAAAAGATGTAACAATACTTTATAAACAGGTTTGAACCCTTATCGTTTCATGAAGAATCCAAAAAGTGAGTCCACAATTAAGTCTTTATACCTTCCACAAACTCCTACTTCCCTTTCTCTCTCTTCTTGGGAAAGCCCAGACATGTCTGCAACATCCAACCATGACTCATACAGCCTGTCTGCAGTTACATCATTCAGCAGCAGTACAGAAAAATAATTTTATTCGCCGACTACATTTATCATAGTATAACTTGATTTTAACTTGATTTTAACCAAGTTATTATTTGCATAATATATATAGCATATATAGTTTTCTTGAAGTCTGTGTTACTTTAACGACAGTAAGGCTTTTATCTGTTATCCTTGGGTGGAGAGGGGTCTCTTTTAGAAAACTGACAAAGTTTAGATAATTTAATAGTAATGAAATCCGTGGCAGACAGAATCTGTTTGCTGCATCTGAGAATCATGGATTAATTCTTTGCAGTAGCACTCATAACCTTAAATGCAGATTTAACAGCATTACCAGCAGAAGCTCAGGTAATTTCTGAGGAAAGCAAATCATGGCAGACATAATCTGTGAGCTGCGAATGCAAATCACTAGTGAATTTCCTCTCCCACAGCCACTAATTCAAACCTGCAATTTTGCACTGCGGTTCAGGCCGGTTAAAAGTTATTTAGCCCAGGTCCTCCAGAAACACCGTCCCTTGGCCCTCCCCTAACCCAGTCCTCCACAGGCTGGCTATGTGACAACAACCAACCACAGCACTACTGTATCACTTGATCTAGACCGGACTCAGATTTAGAGATGTAGCTTTGCACTTTGTACTGACCACAATTATGCTACAACTGCTACAACACAACATCAGTGCTGTCAACCTAACCTGTCTTACAATGGTCCCAGCTCTAGCTCCCTGTAAGTTTGTGAACAACCCAAAATGTTCCTCACAATGATGAGGAGACATCTTCACTTGGATCAATGCCGGTATCAGCACATGGCTGTTACAGGCCAGTCAATCCTTGTGTTAGTTTTTCTGACACCTCTTGCTTAAAACCGAAAAAGTCAGAAAGATCCTGAGGGGATATTTATTGTGAAAATCACGCTCAAGTGACCTCTGGCCTTTCTGTTCCATGGAAGGTTTCTGCACTCTCTGAGCTTGCCCTAGGACACCTGTGTTACAGTGGGACAGGTGAACTGCAGAAGTCAATCCTCCCACCTGTCATCAGCTGAGAAAACTTAATGCATACAAAATTCCTTTGCCTAAACAGAAAAAAAACACAGTAAAATTTCTACTACTTGTTTTTATTAAGCATTCCACTGCCTAACTGTCAAAGGTGCCAAAAATAAATATATTTGAACTGAAGATCAAAATCTGATTAGTGCCCAGATCAAAATTAATGTTTCTCTTCTGCTAATATGAAGACCACTGTTCAATCTACCATTCTGTCTGGACTTCCTTTTGATAATCATGTATATGCATCTCCGAACCTCACCCTAAAAGCAAACCGCGTCTGCGTATGCGCAGCATAAAGGAGGGCTGATCCCATTTCACCAGCACCGGAGATCCACCCTATGTCATCTGTAAACTATGGCAAAACTTTAAAGTGAGGGATGTCAAATATTATATTGATACCATAAATGTCACACGATCAAACTGAAACAGTTGTTATTTTACTGAAACAAGTGGATTTAAAGTTAAATGATTTAGCTTCTTTTCTTTTTTTTTTAACGCTAACACAAGGAGAGTTGAAACTAGTTCATTTTCTGTAGCTACTATTTAAAGTTTTTACCTAAAAGTGTCACATGGAGACAATCCTAAAGCTGCTGTTTAAAAAAAAAAAAAAAAACAAAAGAAAAA
>VUQG01021148.1:28569-47272 GCA_015106755.1 Etia nguti | reverse complement strand
ATATATATTTTTAGATTTTTTTTTTTTTTTTTTTAACAGCCCAATACTATTGTAGGCAGTGTACAAGAAAAAACAATCCCATAAATTTCTACAATCATTAGTGAAAAAACAGTAACTTTTCTGTCATTTGTGTATCTATTACTTCTTTACTGTAGTGAAACTGGCCACGGGGAAGGTCTTTATCAGTAAGAAAAGCTGGTATAAACCTATAAAAATACATTTAAAATTCCAGATTGTATGCCCTCCTTCCCTGTTGTAAAGTGACAGTGCAAAATGTAAATGTCATTCAAGCAGTTTGAGACATAAAAATAAAAACACTTGCTAAACAACACAGAGGATGTTTATTTCCATTTAAAAGTTGTCTCTCGTATATTGTTTTCTACATGTCAATGCTGCAATGGGAAATGAAAAC
The DNA here is from genome assembly GCA_015106755.1 of Etia nguti. Lineage (NCBI taxonomy): Eukaryota > Metazoa > Chordata > Actinopteri > Cichliformes > Cichlidae > Etia > Etia nguti. Next base: position 46,860 of record VUQG01021148.1, on the reverse strand, counting down.
AACTTTTAAAAGTACCTTCAGTAACACAGCAACATGTGAGTCTCTGCTGAAAACTTGTTTTCTTAACCTGTTCTTATTCATCTCTTCTCCCACTCACCAGCTGCCCAGGTTTTAGTCATTTCCACCAAGAAAGTGTTGACGTTACAAGTATTAATACATATTCTCACTCAACTTTATACACTTCCAGGACATTCAGTCACTTTCTCTCGTGTGAATCTTCCACCCGAAATGCTGAGCGATTTCTAATTAGAGCTTGCTCAGCAGGAGAGTTTAAGCTCCACTCATGGCACTTCGTAGCCCTCTTAAATTTGTTAGTCAATCAATTAGCCAATATTTCAAGCTTTATTTTCATAGCCCTTTTTCAAGCAAATAAAATTAAGGTGATAGTGGTTTACAAATGACTTATATACACCAAAACCTACAGAATTTAATCTGAGAACAATCGAAGAAAGTCAAAAAAGAACAGCAACAAAGCAGAGTAAGACAGTAAAAGATTGGTAGATGGCCTGTTTAACCATGAATTTTTGAAACATTATATGAAAGCTACTTTTTATTCATTAACTCTCCAACTGATAATTCTAGTGCTTTTAACTGCTGGCACCATCTTGTCCACTTGGAAATCTAGACATCCGTGACACATTTGAAAAAAAAAGCAAAGCATCGAAGCTCTGCAGCTCCTCCTACCTGTGCTCCATTTTTTTGCGATTGACACACATGGCCCTCTGGTAGCCCTGAGCAATGCACACCTTATGGCGACTGCACTTCACATTCTGGCACGGATCCTTGGTCGTGTCCAGGGCTGCAAACACAAAAACACGAAGAGTGAAAATCCAATGGTGTCGTTCACACCTAAGGTGTTGCAGTTTAATTCTCTATTTCGGTCACCTACAGCAGACAAATGGAGAGCTACCGGCTGTTTTTGTTACTTTTGACAAGGAGCATGCCTTCAGTAGATTTATACCAAACACCACATCCCACAAAAAGAGAAAGCTGCTTTAATCAAGTTCTCTGTTCTTGCACCATTTCAAATGATCCATTCTCACAAACCTCTCTCTGACACAGGCGTATACAATAAAAATCATGAAATGTGTATTTAAAAATATTCCACCAGTGTGAACAAATGAGTCCATTGATTATTTAGTCAGCACTGCTGGGCGCCTAGCTGTCATTAGGCAGCCTATCATCAATAGTACTGCCTGCAGTCTCCAACTGCAGGCTGTCTGTGATTGCGAGAAAACCTGACAGCACTGATTGAGCATCTCTTTCTCTCAGCTTGTCACATCTCACTTCCCCCATGTCAACCTATCACTGTCTCTCCCCAGCTTGCCTTTTCTCTCTCACACAGAAATACACACTCCATCTTTGTCTTCCACGTTCCCATTCTTTCTATCCTCTTTCCCCTCCGCATGCTGTCTCCCTTAATGTCTCCTTCTATCTTCAGGGAGTTGAATTGTTCGACGCCAGTCTCCTTCCCTCTAATAGACTGAGATGGAAATAGAACTGTGTCCTCCACCTTTCTCAGCCAATGGTCAATGCCATCCGAAAGTGGATGTCACACCATCCCAGTCCATTTACCGCCTTACCGGAGCGAGCTGGGAAAACTCAAAGGCACAGATAAATTTAAGAGTGAGTGGCAAGCGGCAGTCGGCAGTCGCTAGGAGAAATTTAAGTTGTGAAATCCTGAGTCAGCTTCAAGCAGCTGCTTTGTAGTCAACACGGTCAACAGACAAGGTGGCTGCCAGCCAGATCCCTGCAAATCACACGACTAGGTAATACTTAGATGCTAGGGAAGTATGAGGGAACAGTGTACTTTTATAGAATCAGTGGATGACAAGACAACTCAGGGGGAATCTAGAAATACTGTCTGCCTGTGGTGTTTTTGTACTATAAGACCATGCAGGAGACCAAGCTGCTGACAGTACTTAATAAAAAACAGAGTCTGGCAGCACTTTTGTGCTAGCTTGTCCTCCACAGGCCTTTGTTCCACAATGTACGGTCTGTTACGGAGAAAATGTGTTTGGTCCTATTGGCTTATTATTATTATTTTGTTGTTGTTATTTATCAGGACAGCTGAGATACAGTCATATAAAATAGAAAGTTTTTCACACTGCATAGAGTCCTTTGAAAACCGGGTGCATCTCATGATTCTATGTAGGACCACCTTTAGCAGCAATAATTTAAGTAGTTATTTTCTGTATGACTTTATCAGTCTCTCACATCATTGTTGGGGAATTTTAGGCCCACTCTTCTTTACTATATTGTGTCAATTCATTGAGGTTTGCAGGCACTTGTTTAAGCCCAGCTCTCTTGACGTTCTGCCACTGTGTTTCAGTCATGTTGAGATCTGGATTGCAAATCCTTGACTGTTTTCTTTTTGTCTAGATTCTAGATTTTTGTCTAGATTTTAAGACCTGGGCCATGCTCCCCCTTTTTTTAAATAAAAAAATATTTTTTCTATGTTTAATTCTAGTTGACAACAAATTAGATGGAGACATTTGATTACTTTTTGGTGTGGCTCTAAGAATTCATAAAACAGTAATTTGATGGGTTTTTTTGGAGATAAAGTACACAGTGGCCCAAATGAGCTGAAAGGCATCAGTCACTCCATCCCAGCTGGGCATGATCATGTTGTGTTGGTGTCATATTGTACCACACATGGTTTAAAAAAAAAAAACAACAGAAAAAAACACTGGCTGTTACATACATGTGCAATTGAAATGATATGGAGACACTTGCAGAATAAACATTTGTATTCATTAAAATACTTAGGAGTGTGGGGCATATTTTTACAAGTTTAATTTTGAATTTTTCCTAGCTGCATGAATGTTTTGTTATATATTACTTTGCATAAAAGCAAATTTACTTGCAGGTGCAGTAGAATCTAAAACATGAGCAGAAAAATCCCCCTATTTCATCTTCACAGGACTCCAGATTACACACTCTGGCGTTCCCTTGAGCAACAGAAGTCGATAAAACAAAAACTAACCTCAAAGTAGAGCGGGATTTCAGATGCATTATCATTTCAAAGGGCAACAACTTGTAAATAGCCAAAAAGAAAAGAAAATGAATACAAGTGGGATAGGGCTGGTATTATTTTTTCTGTCTGTCTTAATTGAATTACAAACCAATTTGTCCAAATTGTTCTTCTGCTGAGTGGAAATTCATGATGTAGCATTTAGATTCAGCAGAGAAGCCCAAAGACAGATAGCTAGACTCTGTCAGCGGCAAAAGCTCATAAACTTTCCGTCATTCTATATAACACTTTTTGTGACCACTTGACTTTTATTCGCTTCATCTGGTCCAACAGGTAGTCTGCTCTGTCATTTTATTTAACCCCAGCGGCTGAATAAAAGACAGGCTCTACTGCTGATAGTACATTTGTCTCCAGCCTCTCTTTTGATTTAGGACATAAAACCTCAACAAAATTCACCCCAATCTGTCACACCATATATCATTTTGACTATTTCTTGACAATAAAGAAAAAAAAAGCGAAGCTATCTAATATCTTCAGTATGACTCAATGTGTCACATCAGCTCTCCTTAGCACAAGTCATCATTCAAGTTTTCCCCTGGCTTTGTCTGGTTTGTCTTACATCATCCGTCACTGTGTATTTGCTGAGTGGTTACTATCAGAATATGAGCTTTAACATTTTATTTTGTTAACACAGGTTCCAGTTATTCAAGGGCAGTAAAATTTCATGGAGGCAGGAAACAGAATTCTGTGGTTTGTTTTACTGGTGTAATAAACCAGAAACTGTTCCCACTCAGCATCTGAGTACTCACTATGACCTGAAAACACCTGAAACCACAGCTATGGGCTTTGCAGTGAGCCATGCACTGCTCCAGCTAAATGTTTGGTAGAATATAAAAAAAATAATTAAACCAAAACACAAAACGCACACAAATTGTGTAGTCTCAGTTTCCTGTTCTTAGCTGACAGGAGTGGCACCTGGTGTGACCTTCTGGCTGTAGCCCATTTCCTTCAAGGTGTTGTGCATTCAGAGATGCCCTTCTGCATCCCTTGGTTGTAACAATTGGCTATTTGAGTCTACTCAAACACGTCAGCTCAAAACAGTCTTGCAATTCACCTCTGAATGCACTGATTTGCTGCCATGTTACTGGATGATTAGATATTTACGTTAACCAGCAGTTAAACAGGTGCACACAGAATATCTAAATATCTTTTCATTTGACCTGTAGTGCTATTTTTGCCATTTAGATTGTTTTGCTTTAAGTTATCCAGTTCTGGAGACGTGTTCCCTTTCTTTTACAGTAAATAAATAATAAGTGGCACATACATTTGGCACCTATGGCTGTTTTTTGTTTTTTTAGAAATCATGACCAGGGTAATAAACAAAAAAAACCAAACTAAAACACATCAACAACCAGAAAAAAAAGAACAATAAAAAAGCCACCAGCTGTGTTATGACCAGTTTTGTATAGGATCTATTTTCTTTCTACTAAACACACCTGCAAACCGTATAACAGAAGGAAGGGATTTACCCATAATAAGAGTCTCATGTTTGTGAAAGAGTGACAGGATTTATGTTAGCCAAGAGTCGAAGGAATTTTCAAGTCAGATAGTTGTAAAATTATGAAAAAGCTTATGAAAGCTATAATAATGTATTTTTGGAATCTTTGGGGTAACAGAAGCAAGTTTTTAATGCTTATATATTATAAGCACATTAATAAAATAAATATGTTACCATTTAGTGTGATTTTGTTCCTATTGATTTCATAACACTTTCTTTGTTTTGTTTTTTAAATTACTGCTTTGATCACTGCTTTTTAAAAACAGAAATGTTTGGGGACCCCAGTCAAAAGCCTGGAAGTTATCAGAACATTGGAGACATTGCTGAATCTACGTGAGACAGCTGGGACATACCCTGGTCATGCCACACATGGGAAGGAGAGCTGTTTCTGCTACACTGCAAGCCCCAAACCAAGCAGCAATGACCCTCCTTGAAGTGAGGAAAACTCCACCTGCTGTCGTGACTGTCCACTGCTCAGCTGGAAAATCTACTTGAAAAAAGTGTTACCTTTACTCCCTAAACAGACAGGAGGATAGCAACTGTTTGCTCCTCCTGTCACATGGCAGCATGCCCTGAGCACAGTATGAAGCAAATTGTGTGATATAACTGACTGTAATATGGTTTTAGTCATTTCTGATCCATGTATAACCGTAGTAAGAGCTTGGTTGAGATTAACAGTAAAAAGTTTGGTTCATAGTGGGTTTTGGTGGGTCTTGATTCTTTTTCGATTGTGTTCATAATATTTATGGCCAGAGTTTCTAAGCACACCCTGTAGATGGTGGGTTAAGGGTGCAATAGACTCAGACTTTAAACCCTTCCAGCTCCAAAGATCTACAGCTCCTCCGTCAAATGGGGAAGTTCTCCAAAGAAGAATGCCTGGCCTCATCCGTTCCATCAACCCCTCTTGTTTCCAGTTTAAGGTAGTGTTTCAGTTGAAAGAAAAACAGTTCACTATTGAGGCTCTCCTAGATACAGGGGCAGCTCAAAACTTTATAGACCAGAAGCTAGCTCCTTAACTAGATATCCCTTTGACCTCAGTGGACCATTTCATTCTTGTCACCTCTGTAGATGGGCGTCCTCTTCAACCTTAACCCATCCAACACCAGACTCAGCCTATACACATGTCCAAAGGGGACCACCTGAAAGAGATCCAATTTCTTGTTGTCTCTGCCAAATCCTTTCCTTTCATCTTGGGCTATCCCTGGTTGTGTGTTGAATCCTGGGCTGGGGTCCCAGCTGTTTGTATTGTTGTCTCATTCCCAAGACCAGAAAATGTCCCACAGAACGCCCGCTCCGGAGTCCATTCTCTATAAGATTCCTCCGGTCTACCAAGGTGGCGTCAGGGACCGGGAGCTGCTGGCCATCAAGTGGGCCTTGGAGGAGTGGCGGCACTGGCTTCTTGGGGCAAAAGAACCATTCCTAATCTGGACCAACCATCAGAATTTGATACACATTCAAACAGCCAAGCAACTCAATCCAACACAGGCTCTTTTGGCTATTTTTTTGAGTCCTACAACTTTCATCTTGCCTATTGTCCTGGTTCCAAAAACGCTTAGGTGGAAGCGCTCTCCATACAGTTTTCCCACTCCACCCTCCCTTTGGAGCCTGAGCTTATTCTGCCCACCCACTGGTTTGTGGCACCCCTTCGCTGGCCCTTGGAGTACTCCATTTGTGTTGCCCTGTCTGCTGAACCAGCACCTTCTAAAACTCCTGCTGGTCGTTCCCTCCCAATGTCGTCAGGAGGCTTTGCACGCTTCTCCCTGCTCTCGGGGCATCCTGGCCCAAATATGACCCTCCAACTCCTCCGACGTGTCCTCTGGTGGCACTCAATGGGTTGGATGTCCGTGAGTTTGTTTCTGCTCGTGAGGTCTGCGCCCAGGCCGAGGCCTCCAACCAACTTTCTGCAGGGCATCTTCAGCCCTATTCCGAGACGTCCCTGGTCCCGCATTCGGCTTGATTTTGTTACTGGTATTCCTCACCATGTCTTCACGCTACCATCTCTTCCTCTACCAGTCTCTCCCCCTTTTAAGTTTGTCATGGCTTTCGTCCCCCTATCTTTGACCACCAAGAGACAGAGGTCGTCCACCCTGTCTTCCATGTTTAGCAGCCCAAGCATCGCATCGCCTCCCCAGCTGGAACCACTGTCTGAGAGATCCAGATGCTGTACGAACCTGTTACAGTGAAAAGAGAGCTGTACATAAATGCAAATCTGTTGATTTACTGGCTAATCTACGTGTCTACCCTCAGTTATGGTCATGAGCTGTGGGCAGTGACTGAAAGAAAGTTTCCTCTGAAGGGAGTCTGTGCCAAGCCTTAGAAGATAGGTCATTTGGAAGAGATTCAGAGTACAGCCAACTACTCCTACACATCAAAAGAGAGACTTTGAATTAGTTTGGGCTCAGCCATGTAATGGAGGTACCAAAGCTGATCCATGACACACTGGGGAGATTACATCTCTTATTTCAATTGTTTTATATTGGGGTCACTGGACCCTAACCTAGGTGTCATAGGGCGAGAGGTGAGGTACACCCTAGACAGATCACAGGGCCAACATAGAGAACAAGAATACCATTCATGGTCACATTTACACCAACAGCCAATTTAGAATCACCACTTAACCTAACCCCTCTGGACTGTGGGAGAAAGCCAGAGTATTCTGAGAGAACCCATGCATAGAAGGGGAGAACAAACTCCACACAGAAAGACAGATGGGGGATTTGAACATAAAATATGCTTTGCTATTATTATTATTTTGCTATTATATTGCTTCTTGCAATAAATTATTCTTGGGGTGCTCAGGCACCCAGTTGGTAGCCCATGTGTGTTAAATATGTTGGTAGGATGAAGGTTAATTGCACATCCAGCAAACACAGCACAACATTAGCGCACCCAGAGTTGTGCAATATTTACTTGTCTTTTAGGTTCAACCAATTTGTGAGAGAAACAGCTGAATTTTTAGGTCTGGCCACCTAGAGCTCCACTATGTTTACCAGCTAATTGCCAAATTTGTCTGCCTCCCATTTGGTGGAAAAAAATGTAACGAGGGTTTACAAAGAGCTTTTTTCCTGAGAACAGCTGGCTGCTGTGGCATCTGGTAAACAACATCAGTAACAGCAAAGCAAAACAGCAGAGTTGCAGGCTACAAAACAACATAAAGATCTGATAGATGCTAAAATGCCCCACATACTGATGGAATAGGCGGAAATTTACAATGACAATGTCACATTACACAAAATCATTGTGGCTATATAAATGCTGACTCTAGCAGTTTTAAGGTAGCTGATGGATTCATATTAAACATAGTTGCCAGGAAACAAATGAACTTGGTGAATGATTTCCATGACCTAAAACTGTGCCACACACTGCTTCTCTGCATTTCCTTACAGAACCACAGCCTGGAAGATAATGGTATTGTTTCAGATAATGATGTGCAACCTGCTCATATGTCAAGTGTCAAGTCCTTATGAAAACCTTTTGTAGTTCTCCTGTTATTTATTTACTGTCATGTCTTTAAAAATGGCACTGACCTGAGCAAAATGCATTTCCCCTTGTGCACAATTAGCATATATCTAGCTGTTTAACTCCGCCTCAAAGCAGCAGAAAAAAAAATCATACATATCTGTCATACGGCGCTTATATACAACTCCCATATGCGAAAAATGAAATTTAAACACTAGATTTAATTTGCACTGAAGATCAAGTATGTTTTCCAGCTCTACTCGTTTTGTTTAGAATATGCTGCATCGAGAATTCAGTTCAGGGCCAGGATGTGAAAGAGCCATTATGGGTTTTAAATCCTCCTGTAATCATGTCAACAAAAGCGACGCAACTGCGCTGAGCCCCCATGCAATCTATCAGAGATTATTATTATTATTACACCGCAATCAAAACCATTCCAGCTGCTTTCTTATCCACGATTAGCTTTGTCGCTGTTATCTGTGCTCACATCTGAATCCTTCACCGAGTATGGCGCCTTGCAGTTGGACAGGCTCATCAATCAAAAGCTGTCATCATCCATTACTTTTACATTTAATAAAGTACCTTAGCGGTTCTGGGGAAAAATAAAATCTGCAGAGAGTCTGTTACTGGGCTGCCGGACATTTAAAGTATGAAACAGTAAATCATGAGAGAGACAGGCCCATTTCAGTGGATTTCCATTTAAGTTCATTTTAGAGGACTTATTCATGTTCTGAGTTTTAATTACCAAGTTAAAGCAATTTGCAGCTACGATTATTTTCTCATGATTATCACAGGATGCAAACCACAAGTTCACCTCTGTTTTCTTTGACAACACATTATGCTCGAACAATTTCCTGAGGTTGTACACGTTTACGTGTAATCACAGCCACGTTTTTTTTTTTTTTAATCTAATTACTAAGATGCTTCTGTAAAGGGACAAAAGTAGTCTAATTGTTCAGCATAAATAAAGGTCGAATATGAGGCTCCTCTGTTAAATCAGAGTCAGTGGGCAGCTTATTGTTTCGAAATTGCCCTTCGAACAAAGAGCAGTCTGTGGAGCTGAGTTGATGTCTCAATTGGCTCACTTAAAAAGGCACCAGAGGTGTCTAAAGTCTCCTGTTAGGTCCTTTGTTCTACCCAGGGCTTGCAGGTACACCTTGCTGGAGTTCTTTGCTGTCTTGTTGAATTTGCGATGAAGAGGGCTCTGATCAATTAAGTCTGCAGAATTAGTCCCAAAGGGAGTTGTGATGCGGATGAAATCAATGGTATTCAAATAGAAGTCGCCCACACTACAGCAAGCGAGGCGTTTTCTTAAGATTACATTAGTTATTCCCCTTGTTGTAGGCTAAGAACAGATGACTGGGATAACATCTCCAGCTGCTTCTTCTCACATCTTCTTCCTTAGAGGAAGTGTGGGTGTGGCATTACAACCTGACCTCCCACTCTCACCTTGCAGCTAGAACACATTGTTAGGAGCTGCTAATTAGCTAGCGCATGTATGATTAGTGCACATATAGCCTGACCTGTGAAATGATTCATACCACACTTTATTCCAGTGACCTTCTTAAAGGGATTGCTCATCACTGCGGATGAGAGTGACTGCTTTGTTAAAACAAGGACAGGAAAAAAACAAAGTTTGCTAAGCATCATTTTCCAGTTAAAATGCTGTCCTTTAGCAATTATCTTACTGTTTGTAGAGGAATTTTTGAATTCCTGGCTGGACTCTGAAGCCAAGTAGTCAATGTGAATTTTGTTGTACATAGCAACAGATTTGCAATTTTTGCCGATTTATCATAGTTAATCTCCGTATATAACAAACAGATTGTATTTAATTATCAACTTGATCCCATCCAATCATGACCTAATAGCAGGCAGACTCCATCTTATTGCTGTTTTATTGCTATTTTGACACCAAAGTCAATTTGAAAAAAGCAACTGACAGCAAGTGGTTTTAGACTTGGTCCCCTTTAAAGGAACTATTTAAAAGGCAGTGAGATCACATGTTCGTTTCACACGGTTGCAATAATCTTTGTTGTTTTTGTTGTTTTGTTGTCTCCAACCACTGTTTTCCCTAATGTGCAATTCCCTAATGATCTGATGAAATATCAAAGATTATAACATCTTTCCAGAGGTATGGAGTCTTTTATGAGAAAAAAACAGGATTTAACTGAAACATTACACAACTGAACTTCATGTTCAAATTGTCTATTCCACCTCCACAGCTGAAGTTCTTTTCTCAGCTAGGAACAGACCCCACGGAGAAAAATGGAGCCTGGTGGGAGTTCTGAGTTGAGCCCTCAGCAACAAAAGCAATTACAGCAGGCTTTTCAAACTAATGGATCTGACTGAAGGCTCAGTCTCTCCTTTCCTGAATCACAACTGTGTTCTCACCCTTCACAATCTCTGACACCTCACACCAGCACTCACCACGAGCTGGATGACCTCGGACAACAGTTAAAAGAAGTTGGCGCTTTGATAACGTGTGCTGCACCATTTCATTGTCTAAAGTAGATGGATAAAGGCAAAGAGCACTTAGCTTTTCATTATTTCAATATGAAGTATTGAGCTGTGGAAATCGTCTCTGAATGCTGTATTGTAAGTCTGAAATAGACAATAGGCTTTAAATGAAACCACTCATCAATCCTCAGCTCTTCAAAGACAATCCTTTCCAATCAGATAAAATCAGGTTTTATGACTTACTTTCATCAGAACCAATGTTCTCCTCCATGTTTTTGATGTAGTCATCCTGGAAGGAAAAAACATATTTGCATTAATGGCTTTAATCATTTATTCCAGGCAACACAATGAAGGAGATTTGCTCTTGGATTTTTAGAGGCTTAATTAAAATTCAGAAGAATATAAATAATCAGGGAAGATAAGAGAAATGCACAATTATATGGAAACTCGAATGACACTTTAAATTCAGAATAAATTGAGAAAATCAAATGCATCTCATTCATTTTCATTTTCATTGAAAAGAGAGAGTAAAGACGCTAAAAGCAAATAATGGTGCCGACAAAACCTTGGGAGTTCCTTAGCCCTAGGTTTAAAAGTAATATAAATAATAATAACTAGAAAGAGTGTGCCTAAGGCCCAAATAATGTGGTGGTTTCACCGTGAGATTATTGTTTATTAACACTGCTATTTAAATTGTACTTTTTAGCTGGTGACGTGCTTTTATACTTTATATATTATTGTAAGTCAAAATGACGACATCCAGTCAAATTATGCACTTAAAACCAAAACAGTTTTTTTTCCTGATTATTGCTCCATATTTTTATTATCCGGCTCCACATCTTGCACTTCTGTGGTATCTATTTTATATCCATTTGTTGTCCCTAGGCATAGGTTTGGTATTGTTTAAAACAAAACAAAACTACACCCTAACAAATTCAGTAACAGGCTTGCTCTTAATTTAAAAAATTAAATCAGCCTTTTTTTCTGAGATAATCTGAGATAATAATATATTTGTTTATTTCTCTCGAGAGTTTACGCTTCTCTTATTTCATAATGAAATAAAATTTTAGGCCTATATGAGCCAGTGAGCAGCCTGAGATCATCAAGCCAGACATTCCAGGCTGTTCCCTGTCAGGGATTTGTTCTGGAGGTGACTTTGGCTCTGAAGGTCTCAGATTTAGTGTGAATTCCTCTGGAAAGATCAGGCTGACTGACTGTCTCCTTACAAATCTCCAGATCTAATCGTTAAAAAAATAAATAAATATATATATATATTTTGAAAAAGCCAAAATGTGGGTGTGTGCAGAAATTTAAGCATTTCCCTCTTTTTTTTTTCTTTTTAAACCACAACATGTGTTTATAAAGAAAATGCAGTACTGGAGAAGCTATACTGTGGTTTTGGAAATAAGACTTGATTACTTTTTCTCACAGAGGATGGTGCATGACTCATAGTTGGAGTGCTGCTAAGGCTTGGATTAGAATGCAGCTCTCTCGGCTGAATAATCAGTACAGCACAACTATGATAGAAAATATCTGGTTCTTTGATAAAAACAAACCTTTGAACAGAAAAAACGGAAGGAAAAGTTAGGCATGGCACAAGGGGCAATTATCCAAACAACATACACCATCTCTGGGATTTGCACTGCTGACTTGACACTGATGCATGGACACAGCGCATTTAGACCTGCCCGTCATGCTGAACTAAAATTAAAACTTAAAGCAATAACATGGACCCACAGGTTGAAAAGCATTACAATACAGCTTATAAAACTAAAGGATTAAATGTCCTCTCTGTGAGCTAGGAAATTACAAAGTGTTAAAAACCCGCTCCATTATTAGCAAAATATGTATCGTCACAAGTCACACGTAAGGTTTTAAAAGGATAAAATAAACCGGTTTCTTTTTCTAAAGCTCTCATTTTACTACCATGAAAAATGTCAACTTTGTGACAACTATATGGTGGTGGAGAAGTTCATACGTGAGCCTCAAGCCAAATTTGTTTTTCCTTAGCTTTAAGCAAGGTCAAGAATGAACTGCCAAACTCATCTTCACTGTTGCAGAAGTAGCTTCTAACATAAAGTAAACGGTGGAAGATAAGACTCAGCAAGCTTAAATGTATCTCATAAAAGAACTTGAACTATCTTAGCTGCTGCACTGTTGCAAAGGGAATATTTGCAAACCAACTCTGTTTTTTTAGAGTGTGTCCCTGGCGGCGCTGCGCTGGAACGATAATAAAAATTCTGCGTCCCCAGGCTGTATCCATGCTGACCCATTTCTCTGTGTGTCAGGACAGAGAGGATCAACTATTAAGCGGTTACAACTCGGCACAAGGCCCAGAGAGGACCCCGAGGATCAGGTCTGTTCAGTTTAGCTCAGTCTTACTCTGCTCAGGGGACACGAAGACTGAGCTCTCAAGTCAAGCTGAACAAGTATAGCTGAAGGCTTAAATACAGTGTACAGAGAGAGGAGGTAAAGGGATAGTGTTTGTGTTTATACCTGTTTTTCTACTTTTTTTTTTTTTAAAGAATGCATTTCAATAAAAAAAAAATGAAATTTCACAAAAACTCTTGGTTTTAAAGAAGCCTCTTTAGTTGGATTTACTGAACAGAGTTATGTCAAAAAAAAAGCCGCCAGTATAGTAAACCTGCCAAAATGCAGTATTTTGGTGAAATAACATAAATGACTCAGATAAGTGTAAACGGTTTCTTAGGACTTATTTAACGTGGTTGTGTAGAACCACTTGACATAACTTTGAAGTAAAGTGTTCTATTCATGAACCACAATTCAAATTATTTTAATATTAGTTATTCATTTGAGTGTGTTTGAATTTGGCTGTACTAGAATTAGATTTTATATTTTTTTTAGCCATTTCTTCTAATCAAGTTTGTGTTACACTGCTGGAGCTGGATTAAAAGGGGAAAAAATCCACTACTACAGACAGTGATGTTGTATAAGTGCTAACCCCATCATGCAGGTGAGACCAAGGGTGTAAAAAAGTGTCAGAGCAAAGACAAACGATGCGTTGCACAAAAGTACATAAGAGACACTAACCTCAACTTCCTGTGGCAATTAAAAGCGGCAGCAAGGGAGACAAAAAAGAGACGTGGTTAGAGACAAAAAAAGACACTTTACAGTTTTCATTACAGGCTTCCATTTAGCATAGAAAGAGTGGGTAGGTTTATAACAGTTATGGCAGCAGTTAAACTGTCAGCCCTTAATGCATTCTGATTGCAAATACATGCCTTAGTCTCACTCCTCTCCAGGGACAACGTAAGACATTCACAAAGGATTATGAGCGCCTATTAACTGAGGATGATCAGCTGCCACTTCTATGAGCTGGCAGGGGTCCTGAACACTAAGGGCCCATTCTCTGGATGTTTACAAGCAAGTGCCAAAAGCTAGCTTCCTGTCAGCTCAGAAGTTATGGATAAGCCATGACATATAGTGACAACCTTGGAAAAATACAGGCAAATTGGTGGAGGAATCTTCAAAGTCAACAGACAGATGTGATTTAGATGAGGTTTTTTTTTTTATAGTTGCAGCACACACGCACACACACACACAAACACAGAACATTTACTAAGCGTAACAGTGACAACACAGACAGATATAGCTTCTGTAAAGTACAACCTTGACTTAAAAGGGGAGTGACTGCTTTCCTTTCATTCCATTTTACCGTCTTGGCTTCGGTCCAAGGGCATTACACATCAATACCCACCACAGCCTTTCCCCGTGTGTTTCATCATTCAGCGCTCTGCTGTGTTTGAGAGAAATATAGCACTGCATGGTTTATTTTAGCAGCTCAACCCTGTAAAATATACCTAATTCACACACCCACAGCCATACCTGTCTACTTAACAGAGCTGTGACAGCATCTTAATATATCACCACGGACATTTTACAGGCCTCACAAGGACAAGCCAAAAAGCCGGCGAAAAGGCTTTAAAAGACTGAAGTAAGAATTCATCATCGGTCCACAGCAGGACTTTAGATTTCACCTCGGAGACAGTTTCTTTAAAGTAAATACTTTCCCAGTGGCAGGAAAATGTCCTGGTGCTACATATACGAGAAGCAATATCGCTCTTTGCTATCCTCCAAATGGGCTGAGTTTCTGCAGGGAATCATAAGAGGAGAAGAAAAGGAAACTTATAATGTGTCGTGTGAATCGTAAACACCCCCACTGCTGTATCAAATGACTTTTTTCCTTTTTCAGATCTGCATCTTCGCATGACATTTCGAAGGTTATAACTGAATCATTTAAGTTTCAAGTTGACACTGCGACATAAACAGAGCAGAAATAACTGCTAAGTGTTTAAATTAGGCACGAAATCAGGTTTTGAAAACACGTGGGTGGGTAGAATATGATTGGGAAAAAAATCTGAAAACAAGTGAACTAAGAATCCAAGACTGTCAAAGCATCACATGTAACAATTAATTAATTATTTTCAAGTCTGCTGCAATTACCCAGCTCACAGTGCTGCCAGGACCAATGGGAGCCCGACATAATGTCCTAAAGGCTGGAGTGCTTATCTTCTCTCAGCAGCAGTGTGACAGCAAGGACACCAAGCTGAGGCTGTCTTTAGTCCTTCACCAAGGTTGAGAGCTAATGCTGTCCCACTGAATCCAAGCCAGGCTGCTGCTGCAGTTCAGAGCGAGCTTAGACGAGAGGGAAGGAGGAGGGGAAAGATCAGGGAGCAAGAGGGTATGATATTCATGGTGGCGATCCCTTGAGTTATGTGATTCATATCACACAAACCACCTCTTCTGCCATTTGTCAACAAGGCTGTAATGCAGCCGGTGTAAAACAGAGCCAGGAGGCTAATGGAGCTTGACTATCCAGATGCTGCGACTGCTCCCCCTGGACTGCTCGCCAGTATTAGGCTGACAGCATTTGGCCGCAAGCCTGACTGCGTTCTCCTGAATTAACGTCTACCTCATGTCGCCTGAGCCTGTCTGCTGGGGACATAAATACCACTGCTAACCCTGAACCAGCCAGCCCCAACATCACCAGTGCAAGACAAGTGCACACTTGTGTCCTGAGGAATAAAACCAAAATCAGTGTGGCTGTTGCAATGGGTAGCGTGCATGCACATCCCTGTCCTGAGCTGTGACACCAAACCATAGAGGGAAGCTGAACTTACTTTGGCAGGACATTGGGGTATCAAAAACATTAAAAAAAAAACAAAGTTTTGATGTTTGAAAATGTGACGTGCATACAACATTTGCAGTATGGCTAGTGTTAGGAAAAGAGTGTCAGTAGTAGACAACTAAAAAAAGTTAATAACGTCTATGATGAGTCACAACTGTCACCTCCTGTACAAAAGTTATGCACACAATTGTATATTTGTATATGTTCATCCCTACTTTCTGTACTGGACAATATGACAACAAATGTGAAATGATAAACAAATATGTCATTTTGTGTGATGTAAAGATTGATATGGCCCCAAGAAAGTGGCATCGGGCCACATGATGACATTACCAGCCACAGGAATGGCATCTGGAGGCTGTATGACAATGGCTGTATGGACGTTCGTTAAGGTAATGAAGAAAAACAGCTCAACGAACATCTATCCAGCTTTTTAACCGGTTATAGGTTGCAGTTAGGCTGGAGCCAGTCCCAGATGTACACCCCAGACAGGTCGCCTGTCCATCACAGGGCTGCTTCACCAACATGATAATCCTAAGATAAAAATGGCATCAAGTGTTGAGGAGAAAGAGCTTGCCAGAACAGAACTGTCAGAAAGTGTGAAAACGAGAGAATCTCCCCCAAGAAAGCTACCAAGCAAAGCTAACAGACTGCGAAAATCATAGGATTTATTTGGATACATGGTTAACTGTATTCCACCTTCAAAAAAATAACCTCTTTCACATTGCTAAGCCAACACTTTTATTCTGAATTGATCCAGAGTTTTATAACTGACCTTTAAGCTCAAACATGTCTCTGATAGCTCCGCTTTTTGGGCTTAGAGGAACAGGCAGTCACAGCTAACAAGCTCTGAGTGGTGTGAATCATTTTGAGTCTTTGCTTATGGGATTAACATGTCTTAAAATGTATACTTCATGATTTAAGATGGGTATCTTTGGCAAAGTAGATTTCATGGCTCATAGCTGAGGAAGAAAAAAAGGCCGCTGGATTACTATCAGACACTCAGTGTTGTGTAATTGATATCGTAAAAAGAGATTTAGAGCCATCTGTAAAGTTTACACAAGTCAAGTGTCTGAGGTCAAGTGCAATTCAGTGGCAAACCCTGCAGCCTTGACACTTTTAACGCAGACTACATACTGCGCAGTAATCCAGAAATGAAGAGAGTATTTATGTTCAAACAGAAGATTTATTAAAAAGGAAGACAGGTTTGTGGGCTCTAAGTGTCCGTGGCTGAGAGCCGCTGGAGCAAATCCTGACTTCAGCTTAGCAGAAACAATCTTAGCAGTGACAATCTGCATCTATTCTACAGCACTGCAATGATCCATCATGGTGCATGCATCTTGCTTGCTCCATTACTGCAGCTCATCTGTGCATGTAATTTAACATTGTTGGTACAGTCTGGCCAGACTGGATTTTTAAGAGATCAAGTGGTCCTGCAAAAATCTAAAAATCCCTTCAATCAGCATGTTTATCTCTAACTATACTTAGTTTTGATTTCTTTAGATCCAGATGCAAAACTTTACACATCAACAGTAAACAAGTCTCGGCGCCGCCTTCTGCTGAAGTCTGCCGTCGTTCACTCAGAAACAGACACACAGATGAAGAATTTTTAGTTAGGAAGTTCTGCTTTCCAGATGAAATCCCTCACTCTCGGGGCAATAACTGCATGCTACATCCTCCACAGTATTCCTTATTGGTATTCTGAAGATGATATTTGCAGTGAAGACATCACTTAAGCAGCAGGATATGAGTTAGAGGTTAAATGATGACTTGGACATTTTGCATTTCCCCCACTTGTCATTTATCCAGCTTCATGAAGTCATTTACTCTGCCGGCGACTGGATAAACACAGGCTGATGGATGGACTAGTGATCTGGGTCATGTCTGTAATGAACGAAGAACTACAAGAGGCTCTCCTCAGCTGATTGCTCCACACTGTGCTGGAGCTCTGTCATCCCATCAGATCACTCAGTCTTGTCTCCCTAGCTGACTGGCAGGACATTGTCGGCTAGTCATTCCTCCAGCTATCATTTGCAGAGTAATGTGCTTTGCCTGATTAATGTACCCGAATTAGCCACGTCTCCTTACCTACTTGAAATTGCAGCAAAAGGGCACGCAGGCGGAGGCTTTCGTAATTTTACATTCCACCCTCCATCTCTCTGTAGTTACCGGGGAGCAGCGGGAGTGTATCTTGCCTTTGCCATGTCATTATGGCGCCTTGAATCAGCACGCTGGGGCCTAAGTGGTGGAGGTAATGTCTCGTTCTGTTTGTACCCTGCCGTCTTTTAGAATGACAGAGAAATGAGCGAGACACTAATGGTGAAGACCCACCACAGATTGAAACACTTAGAAATGCATTAGAGCGTTCAAAAATGACGCTGTGAGCCTTACGGCCCGAACTCATTGACTTTAGAGTGGCGAAACATTCCGTTTTGACTTAAACATGCAGCAAAAATCCCAAAGCAACAGCTAAGTACATAGTTTCACATCTCCTCTGATCCCACATGCCAACTTATGTGGTTTTAAATGAAACAATTCCTCAATTCACTTTCACTTTGGCAGACCCTTACATGATCTTTGGTTGCATTACAGTTTATTTAGGGTGATTACATACCGTCTACTCTTTGAAAGAAGCATGAGATTTTTCATCACACTCCAAAGACAAAAATAAGAAATCCACAGAGAAAAATGGGG